>JAJOOS010003758.1:0-26926 GCA_029582725.1 Solanum chiquidenum
TTTTGAGCTAAAAGATATGACCATTTAAAGTTGACCCTTACAACTCACTAGTTCAAATGACTAGTTTCCGGACGTCACGGTCATTTCTCATCATTTCATCAAGTTCTCAACTCCAAACTCACATGTGAGGCTTTAGTTTCAGTAGCTCGTTTTTAGGGTCGTTACAAAAGTAAAAGTGGACTTCTATTATTTTTAGTATAATGAACAAAGTAAAAATGAACGAAGGGAGTATTATAAGGGATCAGTTGCACAAGTGCCTCTATTTTGAATGGTCTTGAATTTTCGCTTCTCAAAATAATTGATTTTTAACTTATACCCTTAAGAGCTTTTAAGTAAACAAAAATAGACGAAAATGTCCTTAACAACAGAATTTTTTTTTCTAGGCATAGTTCAGGTAAAGTTATGCTTCATGCATAAGTTCAATGATACAAATTAGGCATAATACATTAATGTGATTTTTAACTTTGCTTCATTTTATATTTATGCCCTTTAATTTTGGATGTGCAAAAGTAGACATTTAAACTTATATAAAGTTGAACAAGTAGACACATGAATCATATGTGACTTAAAATATGTAGGACACCATTTATGATACAAATTGTAATGTAAGCTGACATAGGACGTGGGTGCCTATTTTTTCAGCTTTATATAAGTTTAAGGGATGTTTGGTGTGAGAGATAAAAATAAATAGTCTTGAAATAAAATAATAATATAGGGATAAAATCTTGGTGTCTTATTTGGTGGAATAACTAATCCCAAGATATTTAATCCTGCGATACCTTGTTCCCAGCCAAACGATTCCTAAGTGTCTACTAGTGCACACCTAAAGTTGGAGAACATAAATATTAAATAAGGCAAAGTTAAAAATCATATTTATGTATTATGCCTACAAAATATACCTCAAAGTATAAGTTCACTAGCACAAGTGCAGGAGAATTATGTCCAAGACACAAGTTATGCCTGAAGGAAAAAAAATTAAGCTCAAGGCAGATTTTGTAGAGCTTTGAATTACTTACTCTTTAATGATAAGTTCATTGGTTTTTCTATGCATAAAAAGGGTCCTCAAATTAATCTCCTTAGTTATGCAGATGAGTTGATCTTGTTCACTTCTGGTGGTAAGTACTCCATTAAGTTGATTATGAATCTTTTGTACAAGTACCAATTGACTTCTGGGCAGGAGGTTCACAAGGACAAAAGTTTTTCTTGAAGGATTAAAAGATGGATTGGGTATACTCAACCCTCTTCCCCCTTTAATTATTTAGGTTGCCCTATATATAGTAGTGCAAAGAAAATTTGTTATTTCTATGATATTTCCAAAAAGATTCTTAACAAGATTGCATGGGTTGGCAAGGCAGATTACTTTCTTCAGGAGGTAAAGTTAAAATAATTAAGCATATTCTTCAATCTCAGACTCGGTATATTTTTGCTTCTTTAATGCCTCGAAGCGCTGTTATCAAAGAGATAGAAATGCAGTTTTTCTGCTAATTTCTTTTGGGGACAGAGAGATGGAAAAATAGCTATCACTGGGCTTCATGGAAAAACATGTATTTTCCTACTAAAGAAGGTGATTTGGGTTTTAAAAGCTTAAAAGATATCTGTCAGCTAAAAGGTGGTGGAGATTGAGGACATATCAATGGGACTTGGATCATATTCAATATCCCATACCATAAAAACCTTGAACTTAATCAAAGGTACTCAAATCGGCAATGGAGATACAAATGATTAAGTCATAGTGGTTATTTCTCTTGTTCAAAATCTGAGGGATAAAATGTTGCTTCTCCAATATACAATTATATATGGATAAAGGAAATCCCATTTAAGGCATCCTTTCTTATGTGAAGAATTTTGAGGAACAAACTTCCTATTGATTCTTCAATGTCCAGATTTAATATAAATGTAAATTCATCTCCGAGTTGTTCTTGTTGCAAAATTGCCCAGCATGAAACTAATGATCATTTGTTTGTAGTTAGTGACATGGCCAGGTAGACTTGGTCCCAGATATCTAGACCACTTGATTTCAATATCACTAGAAACACAGTCAACTCAATTGTGTGGCAATGGTGGAGGCAACAACCAAAAAACAACTTCCACAAATATATTTTTCTCATTACTCCTATTATTACATATTGGGAAATCTGGAAAGCCAGATGTATATAGAGATATGAAAAGAAAAAAGTTATTGCTTCTGACTAGGGGTGTACATGGTCGGATTGGTTCGGATTTTTCAAATATCAAACCAAATCATTTGTGTCGGATTTTTAAATTTATAAACCAAACCAAACCAATAAAATTCGGATTTTCCAACCTAGGGTGTTTTCGGATATTTTTGGTTTTTTTTGGTTTTTCCGATAAAGTATTCATACAAACATATAATTTACTTGTACTTCACATATTTCTTTAGTCCTACCAAAATACAACTATCTAAAGGTGTTTCTTAAGAAAATAACACAAAATATGATATGATTAATGACACTAAAATATCCAATAAAAAAATAAGGCGAAATGACCTGGGAGACCCCTGTACTTGACTCCGTTTGTAAGTTGGACCCTTCTACTTATCAATTTGTCAACTGAACCCCTAAATTCATCAGAACGTAATATTTAAGCCCTTTTTTCATCAGACTAGTGTGTGTGAAGTACAATTGCTTACACGTGGACTTCCATGTCATTTTTAATGACATGTAAGCAATTACATGTTAAAAAATAAAAAAATCAATTAAGCCACTTTTGTAATTTCTGAAAATTTTAGATAAGCATTTTTTAAAAAAAAAAAATAATATTCCAAATAAGCATGTTCTTCATATTTATTTCAAATTGAACACTAAATTCATGTCAAATAGATGAGATTTTTCTCTATCTGACTTGAAAATTCAAATACAAGTTCACCACCACAAATCCAACTAATCCCAATCACAATTTTGAATCAATTTCACAAATTCAAAAGACCCATTTGTTATTTTTCAAGCTTTTTCTAACTTATCAATGGAGTTTTAATTTTTCAATATCCACCATTATCCTTTGTGTTAATCCATACTTAGACCTCTTTTTTGAAGCCTAAAAAATAAATAATAATCTCAATACTTTTAGGGTGGGCGGCTGATTTGTAATGAAAAAGAAGTGTGGGTTGAGAAGAAAGTGGATGAAGGAGAGAATGAAGAGGAGGAGAGTGAGTGTGGTGGATGAAATTCCAAGAAGAAGAAGAGAGAAAGGGGCTGGGGACGGAGGAGAGAGGGGTGGGGCCGTGGGGGTGGGGTGGGAGAGGGATGGTTGAGGAAGATGGGTTTTTTTCCTTTTTTAAAATTGATAATTATTATTTTTATTTAAATTTTTTTTAATGTAAAATACATTATTTACTCGTTGGCAAACGCGTGTTATCACGTAAATTTCCAACTCAGCATTATTAATGCCACATAAGTTCGGTCAATAGTCAAAGGGGTTTAAAATATTGTGTTCTGAATAGTTTAGGGGTTCAGTTGACAAATTGATAAGTAGGAGTATTCAACTTACAAATGGAGTCAAGTACAGGAGTCTTTCAGGTCATTCCGCCAAAAAATAATAATAATGAAATAGTGTAAAACAAATATTGCAAATTAACAAGTCATAATATAGTCAGGGTTTTTTTTCAATACCAAACCACTAGTCGGGGGTTTTTTCGGTTTGCTGTTTGGTTCGATTATGCTTTCAATTTCTTTTTCAGGTTGAAGCAACTATTAGAAAGAAGTTCAAATTCATAGATTACACCTTGAATTGGAGCAAAGTATATCTTGTGGCTGAAAACTTTAAAGCAATAATCATAAGCAGGATGATACACTGGAACAAACCTAATGGCAATAACTGGAAGCTCAATACCGATTGGAGTTACATGAGAAACCAAAACAAGGTTGGAGTCGGAGGAATTGTTAGAAATAGAATTGGGGATTCAATGCTACACTATCAATTATAGTGAGGCTCAAGCAGCTTTAATTGGTATATCTTGGTGTCTTGATCAACAATTTGAAGCTTTGGAGGTAGAATTGGATTCTCAAATTGTGGTCCGAATGATTAATGGGAGTTGTAAACCACCTTGGAGAATCCACAACCTCATGGAAGACATCAAGAATAAGATTGCTCAAAGGAATATAATAGTAAAGCATTGTTATAGGGAAGAAAATGAAGCTACAGATGCTATTGCTAAGTACGCTACTACTATACAAGAGCCAATCATTTACTTTCAAGAGTCTAAACTTTCGACCTAGGTCAAGGGTCCTTGAAGACCAAAGAAGGCCACTTACTGGCACTACGACCCTCCATAATTCATTTCATCTCTTGTTTCTTCTGTGTGTTACATTCTAGGTGTTTTATTTGGATGCATCACATGGGAGGTTAATGACTTAAAGATCATTTTTCTGATCATAAACTCTATTAGGATATTTATTGAATTCTAGGATGTAAAAGGAGGTAAGGTTTGATGTCCCCCTCCAACTTATGTATTTTTTTTTTATTTGTAGTGAAATGGATATGGTAGGGCTCACACGGGTGGTGAACAGTTTTGTGCGAAGGATTTTTGATAAAAAGAAAAAAAAAAGTTATGCCTTGTGGAAAAAGTTCTTTAAAAGTTGTGTCCTGTAAATCAAAAGTTATGCTTAAGGCAGAAGTAATGGCTTAAAAAGTTTTGCCTTCGAAATTAGTTGTGCCCAAAGAATTTAGCCCACAACTTATTTGTTTAAAAAAACAACATTTAGCAAAAATTAAAGACCACATGATAACAGGTGCAAAAACTTGTATTATAGTCTACAAAAGTGTATATATGACTTCAAAATTCCAATACCTCAGATTCAGTTGGAGAATCAATTTTAATGTCTTCTGACTGCATGGTGGTGATAGTCAAAGGGAGATAGTGCATCAAGTTGTTCATTCGCAAGGGCCAATTTGATCACAGGTGGTGAACACTCTCATTCATATACAACAATTCCAAAGTAGTTGGAACCGGCATAGATTGCCTTTTACATGTAATTAGAAGATTTACTAACACTGTGTTGTGTCCCTATACCGCTTATTCAGGTTGCTCACCTCTCCACAAACCAATATTACATTACATACAATATATGATACACCTGATAGTTACATTCCAACAAAATATTACTAATCAATTATCTGCAACTCCTATTACTGGTATTTGCGTTTGGAATTTTGATTCTGAGCAGACTTCCTGTGAGATTGATAGGTTTTTTGCTCTCTAAATTTATGATATGTACTCACCTGAATTTTGTGTCCTTACCACAACCATTCAGGTCTTCAGCCTCACGAGAGCGGGAAGCTTTGTCCCTTACTCCCAAAACTAACTTCTGAGGATGACTCAGCTTTTGGCTAACATCAATTTCTTTCAATCTAGCTAAGGCACCCATTTCCGTGTGACTCTGTTTTCCCAATAGCCTTTTAACCATATCATCCAGTTCCACAATTTTCCTCTGTAAGTTAGTCCTATCCATCTGGTGCCAAATCCAACAGCAATATCATTAATTAATAACTAATTTACCAATATTACATTTATCTCCTAATATGAGAGACAGTAAAAACTTCATACTTTTAGCATTTCATTTTGAGCAATCAGCATCTGATCACGCTCTCGGAGTTGTTCCATGCACATCTGGGATGATAGCACATCTGCCTCTCTTTTTTTTGCTTCCAAAGTGTATCTAAAAATTGTTAAAATAGTCAGAACCCATCATACATCCTACAATCAGAATCTAAGTAGAATATTATACTGGCTTTTCTCAAATACTGGAAGATCTATAAATCTTATGCATTTTCTGGAAGAACGAACGTGAATGATATTGTTTTGCTCCGGCGAACACTATTTCATTGATCTTTCTCTTTCAAAAAGAGATTTAGTCCACTGCCAACCATACTACTAATATAACACATCATTCCTTGTCTACTCAACACTGGTTAAATTCAAAGATGAGGAAGACAAAGTAACTCACCTCTCTCTTTCTTCAACTAGATCATCAATTTGTCTCCTTAGATTGGAAAGTTGTCTCTCCTGTAATAACATAAACCACTTGTAAGGCTCAAAACTAAAATTTTAGCATATGATTTCCTATTAAGCATACCATTACAATGCGCTCTTCTGATTGCTGCTGAGCCTCCTCTACAAACTTTTGTAGTTGAAACTGGTTCATCAAATTCTAGAACATACAGAAAGAAAAAAGTCATAACAACTCAGTAAAGGAAATACACAAGAAAATAAAGAGGGATTCGTGGGGAACTTACTGCATAACTAGTCATGTCTAGCTTGACACCAAGCAAATCCCGAATTACATCATGTGTCATGCTTTCTGTTGCAGCCAGTCTACTGTTCAGCATACAAATCTGACAACATATACGGTCATAAATATGTGCAAGAAGAGTAACTATCAATATGAAAGCGGCAGGAAATATCTTTGAAACATGGAAGTACAGAAGATGAAGGGATAATAATAGCACTGCTGAGACGATAGCCAAAGAGTAACTTTTTTGGTTGTTAGAAATGAGAAGTAGATATATCAATACAAAAGTGATGGAGATATATATTGATATTTTCAACTTCATTCATGTAGCTCCGTGATTTGGTCTTAAATCGTGTTACCTGTTTTGAGGTCGTGATAGATTGCCTCTATTAGGCCTTTGCTAATATACTTTACAAATTCTTGTTTATGTCAATAGCTTTTACTCCTATTAAGGAGGAAATATGTACAGTGACTGAATTTTCCCTTTTTTGTAGTGCTTAGCAATAAAATGGTCATTTTTTTCATTAATGATGGTGTCTGGTCTAGTCAGGATGCACCTTGATGAATCCACCAGGTACTTGCAACCTTCCATCAGCACAACTACTATCACCATTCACCAAGGCTTAGGGAAATGAGAAAATTTTGCATAGTGTCACCTCTGATGGGATTCGAACATAGCAAAGAAACACATTATGATTCATGCTTATAAATGATTTTGTGATAAAATCTCAGAATCAGGGGTGATAATTTGGATTACTAAATTTACGTCACCCCAAAAGTTGCTTAGTGTCATCATTAGGAACCACCCCTCAAGCAAATGAATTAGCTTTCCACAGCTGCCATGTCTAAAATAAGACTCCTGTCTGAAATTTTTTATTTATCTAAAAGTGCATACCTCCTGCTCTCTTTTTTTTGATAAGTAAGGTTTTCATTGTACATACCTCCTTCTGCTTTTGAGCCAGTAACACTTCTAGATCTTCTATTTGAAATTTAGCTGCTGACAATTCCTGGTCTTTCTCACTATTCATCTGCTGAACCAAACTGGAAATGCATCTGAAAGGTGAGCTTGAACCTCTTGGCCTGGTTGAGCACTTCTCTGAAGTTGGTCCTCCATTTATTGTGTTTAATGAGTGGGTTTCAAGTCCATGCACCACTGCCTCCAACTCCTTGTACTGTATCATATACAGCGAATGAGATCTGGTAACTTTATATAAGCATCATTGATCATACCACCAGACAAAAACTACTGCATAGAGATTTGGCTAAAGCTCCAAGCGGACTGAGCACTCTCTAGTGTGGCACTTACATTAGAAGCTTACAAATAGTTTTCCTTTCCAAGTGTAGTTATAAAATTACTTTTGCATAAAAATTTATGAGTTCAGACACTTTTAATTCTTAGAATATGAGCATTATCAAAGAACTTCCATAAGTCTAAGGACCCGTTTGGTAGGCGGTATCAGATAGAATAGTCCATGGATTAAAATTTAGTCAATCTAATACATTGTTTGGTTACTTTATTTAATTTAATTCATGAATTGCTTATCCACCATATGTGGTCGTATCTTATCCCTAGAAAATGGAGGGATAACTAATCCAATGTTTAACAAACCTTGGATAAGACCCCTAAATGACTAAACTATCCCCTTATTCCTTTTCCTAAATTTCGTTTGTAATTTAATTTCCTTTTTATTTATATTGGAATGGTTATAAATGTTCTTTTTTAATTCTCCAAATCCATTTAGTGTAATTTAATGATTTCACTAATATTCTTTTCTCCATTTTTTCTTGAATCTATGTTAAGTTTAAGACATACTTGACCAACAAAAAATTAGAAATACACCGTGCCATCGATGATCTCCTTAGTGGTACATCACACTTTAAAATTAATAAAAATTGTGTGTATATATATATATATATATATTTGACTTAACTAGTCAAATGGAACAGAAAATCCTACAAAAAAAACAATATCTACATTGACCCAATTACATGAAATAAACAATCCCATAATAACACAAGGGTATAATAGGAAAGAAATTTTTTGTAGAGTTTTAAATCAAACACAAGATTAAGTGGAAAGTAATGAACCAACCACTTAACAAAAAATAATCTCTGCACTACTAATCCCTGCATTACTAATTCCTGTGTTACTAATTCCTGCATTACTAATCCCTGCATTATCAATATTTGTACCAAAAGACCCCTAAGTGTACTAAGTTGAAACTCACTGTATAAGTTTCAGTTATGCATGCACTGCCTAGCACTAGGCTTAAAATGGGTACTCTGAAACCTCGTCCTGGAAAATGAATTAGAGGTATAAAGGTTTTACTACTTGATTTTCTTATTTACTTGCACTCAATGATAGGTTAAATGGACTTTCTGTGCTTTACAATACCTTTTGTTGATACTGTGATGCCTGGGCTTGAGCGTGCAACAAGATTTCTGAAATGTATTCCTTGCATTGTTTTATCTACAACATAGAAACCAAAGCTCAAACATGTAGAAATCCGGCTGGACAGAGAATCTTATAATGAAAGAAATCAACTTGTGACACAAGAACCTACCTCTTTAGTTAGCTCTGCTTTTTCTCCTTCAAGAACTCCTATTTGGTAATAAGCCTTTGTAGGTTCCACCAACCTTCCATACAGTTTTTTTGGATCAATGTCACATCATATATCATGTCACAGTTATGTATAAATGATTCTGTATAAAAAAAATAAACCACATGAACTTTCTGACCTCAAAAATTGATCCTTTGTGGATAGTTCACCTGAGCTCATGTCCATACTTTGAGAGTTCTCAACCATTAATAATCTTTTTCTTAGTGCCTGAAGTTCAAGTTCTAATGAATCTCTAATCAGGCGATCTCTTTCTACCTCTTCTTCCATTTCATGTACCTTGAAAATGGAACAAAAGGAAAGGACTTGAATTTCTTAACATTAAACCAAGAGAATAAAGCTTGCATGTTAAATATTATTTTGTTTTAGAAGGCCATTCCACAAGTAAAGGATAGCTAAAGTTGAATTTAAAAGTTATACTATGCCTGATTTTGCCAGGAACCAATGAATAATTTTTTATGAATAGGGACAAGTTAATAATGAGCACTTTTAACTCGAAGACAGAAAATTAATGTGGAAAGGCTTACCTTACTCTCCAGTACATTTATGGTTCCCTCAAGTTCCTCAACGGAGTGTTCTAAAATCTTTACCTCCTCATCCTTCTCTTCAGCATACATTTTACTGGCTTCTGATGCCTGGTAACTCAAGTGATATGTCATCAGCACAGAGCATGTCCATCAAAGTTTGGCCAGTTAAATATTCTTCAGAAAAATACATACCTGGCGAGCTTGTACAGCAATAGCTTCATTCTCATCAGCTAGTGAATATGCCATATCAAGCCTGTCTTGCAAGAACCGAAGTTGTTCAAGAAGCTGGTTCTTTTCTCCAGTCACCCTCTTGAGATCATCTTCAGTATCTTTATCTTTATTCAACAATATCAGTTGTTTCTCTGCTGAGGAGGTCAGACGAAGAATTTCATTTTCTAGGCTTTTCACAATCTCCCTTTGTTCTTTCAACTCATCCTCTGTTTGGAACTTCTTCACAAAAATATCCTCTAGGAGAGCTCTCAACTCAGAGTTTTGCTTTGAGAAATTATCTGACGCTCTTCTAGTCTCTTCAAGATCGGCTTTTGAGGAAAATAGAGCACTCTCCATCTCTTGTATCTGGTTTTCAAGAGTTTTGTGCTGAATGAACATTTCATCTAGTTGACGTTCTTTAGTAGATAACTCATTTTGAACTCGATTCAAAGCTGCAGTTAACTTTTCAACTTCATCCGTGAAATCCTTTCTGCTAGAAGCTGATTCTTGCAACAAGCTAATGTCAAATAGCAAACCTTCCAGCAAAACTTCTTTTCGTTCCAATTCTTTTCTGAGCTCCAAATTTTCATTTTTGCTGTCAATCTGGTCTAGACACAACTCTTTATCCTCCATTCTTCTGAAGCTTGTCATTCCATCCAGCTTTTCTTTATCCATGATCATACCACTTTTCCAGCTTCTCCCCAATTCATGCATAGAATCAATAGCTTGACAATGGTATAGCACAGAAGAGGATACCCCGTTCTTCATAGTGCCAGAAAATATACCTTCTAGTATTGATTTTGAGTTGCTGATGCAGCCCAGTGTTTCTTCTGCCATTCTAGAAGCATCAGCAAACAATGTTTTCAACAATCCCTCCACATCTCTTTGCATATCAACAAATGACCCTTCAAGCAAGGACATTCTATTTGAAATTTCTATCAAGCTGTGACAGGCCTCGTCCTGTAGTATTCCTTTTTCTTCATCACTCTGTCGAATGGAGGACTTAAGTTGTTTGACATCTTCAACTAAGCTTGCTTTCTGTGCCAGTAATTCCTCTTCTGCTTGTCTCAACATAGAAGTCAAGTGTTTTTCATTTTTATTCACTTCCACCAGAGCATTTAACGTGTAATCTACTTCTTTGATGGTTGAGAAGGCTTGCTCAAACTTCTTGAAGAAGATTTTCTCTTCAGTGATGTTGTCACCAACTTCTTCCTGCATGCCCAGAATGAACCCAAGGAAATGATGTGAATTTTCAGAACTCAAATTAAATGAATAGATAAGAGCAGGGCATTTCTTTTATCTAGTAATACAAAGATCTAAAAACCAGCAATTTGACCTCTTTTCTTACCTCGAATGACTAAGGATATGATGTTTCAGATTCAATTTAAGATTATGGAAAAAAATTATATGACATTAGTATTACCTCTCTCCTGTAGTTGCAGCTAACTTCAGCTCCATGCATCATCATTTTATGACCCCAAATTATTTCATTTTGTTGATTCCTGATTGGGTGCTGGTCGTTCCGTTTTGCAAGTTCAGCTGAATTAGAGAGATACAGCACTGGGGTTGAGCAATCGCCCTCTCCTTTCTCATTGAAAACCGAATTGAACTGAGCATTTATTTTGGCAAAAGCACCATATGCCATATTAAAATCCCTCCTCAAATGCAATAGTGATGTGTATTCTAGATTCAACTTCTTTCTTATGCTTTGTGAAGTACCACTGAGAGAAGATGTATTTGACCTTCTTCCTGAAGCAACACTTTCAGCTAAAAGATTAGAACATGAAGCTAAACAGTCAGTTGTCCATCTATCTGATTCACTTGGATCCTCAGTTGTATCAGGGCATAGATACGAATTCAAAATTCTGTTTATGTTTGTGGTGATTTGATTCAATTTCTCGTTAGTTTCAACAAGTTCATAGTTAATCTGATGCAGCAGTTTCTGCTGTTTGTCATGGTCATGAAGCTTACTGAAATCACATGATGGAAATCCAACTGCATGGTACTGATAATTGTCATTTTCTATCAGATTATAGAACTTATTCCGCAACTGATGGACAAGATCCAGAAATTCTTGATTGAAATCCTTGCACAAACAAATCATTTTATAGGCGTCTGCTTGGAGGCTTGACAGATAGTTTTGGACATCAAAGCAGAGAGCATTAACAGCATTCTCCACCTCCAGTAGCTCTAGCCTTGCCAACTCAATATTATTTTCATGAGCTACCAATGCAAATAAATTTTCACTTGAACTGTCTCCTTTTTTGAGGATATCAATACTGTCAGATCCATCATTTGCAGAAGATAAGCCAACATGAACTTCAGCAATGTCGTTCCCCTTGTACAGTAGATTTTTTTCTAAAAATTCCAACCTACTGATTTGATCATCTAAAGAAGAAACTAGCTGGATTGCTTCCTTGCTGCTTGCCTCATCATCTAACTGCTGAGCTTGTGTAAAAGCCATTGTTGCACCTCTCAGAGAATTCAATTTCTCATCCATTTGCCATATGCCCCGTTGTGCTTCTTCCAAACTCCTTTTTAACAAAAGAATGGTTTCTTCCTTCTCAACACAAATTTTAGCGGCTTTCTCTACATGTTCGCCAATGCAAACATTGACGTCTGGAAATGAGCAAGCTATATTTTCTATCTGGGAGGAAGCATCTCGCATGGACTTAGAACCGTCTATGAGAAAGGTCGTTAGCTCCAAAGTTGCTCTTTCCCATTCCATGCACAGCACCTTTATTTCTTCCTCTTTTGCTGCCAGACTGTTCTTCAAACTCATGTTTTCATCAGCCATTAAGCATATTTTCTCCTGTAATTCTGACTTCATTGCAACAATCTCTTCCTGCATATGAAGAATCGTTTTAGTTGTTTCCATTTCAACCTCCTCACGCACTAACTCACTTTGGTGTTCCTGCGACAACTTTAATGCATGATCCTCCAGATATTGGCTATTAAGCAAGTGAGCCTCCTCAAGGCCCTTGGACATTTTCTCCAACTTACCTTGCAAAGTAACCATGCAGAGGCCTCCATTACCATCTTGAGTTTCAAAAAGAGAGCCTCTTGATCCATGGCTATCAGGTATAGGCATGTGTTGCATCCCAGACCTTTCAGAGGCATGCATCTGCTTAGACAGCCTTTGATTTTCTTCCCTCATGAATTTGAGCTCTTCTATTAGCTGAACTTGTTCCTGTTCCATTGCTTCCATCAAGGATCTCGCTTCAATCAACTGTTCCATAATATCTTTATGCTGCAAAATGGAGGGCCCATCAACATCCTCAACTTCTTTATTTTTGGATTCTCCACCTGCTGGCAGATCATGTGGTGTCTTGTTTGCATTATCAGCTTCAGTTGACATGGTGTCCACCTGTTAAAGTACTAGTTAGTCAAAAACAGAAGGGAACAGTAGATATGTCAAGGAGGAAATCTAATCCCTCATACAGAAAAAAAAATCCAGGATTATTCTTACAGAATCAAAGGCAGCTTGGTTATAGTTCACATGTTTGCTCAATTCCCCTTGCAATTCATCAACTTCCCTGCAAAGCAAAAGACAGATCAGAAGCGAAAACGGAAGCTTTTGAATAAGAGCAGTTATGCTTTTGAACTCTCACTTCATTGAGGTAATACTAAGAGAAGTTTGGCATGCTATTTGGGTGTCAAGGAAGAAAGCATCAATCTTTTCACACCAATTGTAGACCAGATATTAGATAGGTAAAATTGATACAGGTATATTGCTCTCAGATAAACAGACACACACGAGCGCGCGCGCGCGCACACACATATATATATACTAGTTTCTAGATACATGCGTTGCACATGTAACCCATGTAATTTTTCATAAATCCGTTAGAACAATTAAAATTCTATGAAAACATGTGTGTAATGAGTAATAAAATGCAACACTCACAAATAATTCTTTAAAAGTGTGACAAGAAACAACAAATAAGGGATGACTTTTAATGTTCAAAATTAATTCCTTTTAATAAACCAACTCTAAATTTTAAACTTGGTTTAGTAGTTTGCAAACTTCCAATGGAGTCTCAAATGACTATTTTGAGCCCAAATAAAAATAAAGACTTACGACAATCAAAAATTCATAGAAAGTTGAATTAAAGAAGTCTAACAGAGAGAAAACATAAAAAAATAAACAGAGAAGAAAAATATAGCATACATATCCTTCATTCTTAAGACTTTAATCGTAACAATATAAATAGATGGAAAAAGAAATACACAATCAGTACATAATTTTTCGAGTTCTTGTCGATACCTTCTCCCATAACCAATCAAAATTCAAGAGTCTTCTTCATTGAGTCAAACATATTTGAAGCAAATAAAGGAGAAAAATAAATAAATAAATAAATAAAGGCGAGAAAGTCCAAATGATATTCAAGCGCCGTAGCTATGTGAGGTTAAGAAAACGGATTTGACTTTTTTTCCTTTACTACTTCATTGTGTGTGTTAAGTAAATTGAAGGAGAGAAACGAAAATAAATACAAAAAAAATAAGACAAAAAAGAAATGTAACTAATTTAGTTTTTAAAAGGGTAAAATATCTAACAACTTTCTATAGATATTTTTGTCTTTCAACTTTTAACTTAACACCTTCTCACTTTTAGCATTTAGTATAATATGATATGATTACTATTTAATATTTAATTAATCAGATATTTTATAATATTTTGATTTAGTGTTGGTGTAAAATATTAATCCAACTTTGCACTTAGGAGTTTCTCATTTTTAGTTGATAGTCCCTCCGTTCACTTTTACTTGGCACACTTAGACTTGGCACGCCCATTAAGAAAAGAATAATTGACATGATTGATGTACCACACTACCCTTATTGATTGATGTTTAGTATTAGGGTTTGGAAAATGATTTGGGAAATAAGTAATTAATGTTAAGGGTAAAACATGGGGAGAAAATTTGTCTTTTCTTGATATGAAGTAACAAGTGAAAGTGAAAATCTTTTTTTGGAATAATGGACAAGTAAAAGTGAACAGAGGGAGTACGTGATACGTATATAGATTTAGGGAAGCTTACCAATTAGTACAGTTCGACCAAACTAATTTACCAATATGGCTGAAATATACAAAATTATACATTGATTATGTAGATTATACTTAAATATACAAAGCCTATATATTTGTTGACTATTTCGTAAACTAGATCACCCAAAGGCATTGGACTGTAATTATCCCTATAAATATCACACATAAGTTCCACTGATTTGGGAAGCGATATAAGCAGTCTTCATGCTCGGAAAGAAATTAAATTTGTTGAATAGAATTAGCCACCTCATCTAAAAGTTAAGATGTTAGAGACGAACACTTATTTATTTATCTACAACACACCCCTCACATGCCAGCCCAGATTTTTTTTCATGGGTCAAGCACGTGAAAATAATTTTGTTTTTTGGTGGTGGTGAGACTTGAAGATAATACCTTTGTTTGATCTAATTCCATGCTAAATACTGGTGAACACCTCATATTAAAGCTTAAACTGTAGAGAGAGGAAACACTTGCATTTATTTATATCGAGGGTCTTTCAAAAACAACCTCTCTACCTCCATAAGGTAATGGTAAGGTATGCGTACATTCTATCCCCCCCCCCCCAGACCTCACGTGTGGGATTTCACTAGGTATGTTGTTGTACCAACAAAATTCACAAAATATAGGAAATTACAAAGACCACACTGTTTAAATACAAAAGCAATATTAATTGTGTATTGCAAGTTTGCATACATGTAAGGGGTAATTGCAGGCTAAGCTGAAGATTTAGTTGTGTACACCCTTATATGCTTATTGGATTTTCACTTGCAGAGACTTTACCTGATTATTTTTGAATTCATTTCTCCACATTCTTTCAACTCTCTTGCAGCTACTCTTTCCTGCATTTGGGATGCCATTTGCACATGTCAGATGATACACAACAGTCACCTTATCAGTAACCTGATGTTCTTCTCTTAAGCAGGCACAGGCTTCCTAGGAAAGCATGACTAGTTCCAAAAACTTGACCTAGAGTAAATTTCATGAAAAACAACGGATGTATTGAACCCAAAAAATAGAGCCATGAGAGTAACTTTGAACCTGTTCACGCAATTCTGACATTTCAGCAAGTAATTTTTCTGTCTCCTCGTTCTCATAGAAGTTCTCAAACCTGAATAGACAGATGCAAGATTAAATTACTATAGAACAGGGAGCATCAATCTTTGGCAAGACTGATCATCGTAGTTAATACCATCTGAGTTGCTTAAGGAGGCTAATATTCTCATATGCAAGTCTAGTCAATTCTGGATTTCGTTCAGTTCTGTCCTGAAGTATCTGAATCTCGTCTTTTAAAGCATTATTTTCTTCCAGGACAAAGCTGTCTGCAGAAATCATTCCATTTCCAAGTGATCCCAATCGGTCAAGTTTTTCGTCTCTGAGCTTCATCATCTCTTTACTAAGTTGAACCTCTTCTTCTTGCTGATGAACCTGTAAGGCAACCCTTAACTTTTATCAAACATGGTACTATATTTAAATATCAACTTCATCAAAGGTGCACTTTCTAATATCACAAGGTACATAAGAGATGTCATAATTATTCATACCAAATGTTTCATCTCTTCAATTTCAGCCTCTAATCTCCTAACTTCCATCTCAGCCAATTTCGCTCTCCTCACAGCATTGAACAAAGTTGCTTTCAGATAATGCAACTGTCATTGATTCATGGGACAATATTATACTTGATCTTGATGCTAAATAGAGAAACAATTGAAAGAGTAGAAGACTACCGAGTTTTTTCCTCCATGTTGTGGACCACAATCAGTGTACATATCCAATTCCTCAGACGGGTCGAAGCTCTCAGGACAGTCACCCAAACTGAATTGATCTAAATGTGGGACACTTTCTGTAAAATAACTCTCAGATCCCTGATGCTTCAGTAGAAAGGACAACTGACCCTGTTCAACACGTTTTCAAGTATACTTGAGAGCATTGAATATTTTACGTGTTTCATATACAACATAATATAATACACCTTTAATAGAGCATATTACATGCCTTCAGTTGTCGGATTTGCTGCTGCAATGCTGAAACATCACCTGAAGCATCTTCATTTATTTTAGCCTAGAAAATTGAAGGTCAATACTTTAAAAACTAAAGATTTTTGGTTTCCAAACAAAGTTAGCATGGCCTAGAAAATATAGCTCAGAAGTCAAATAATTTAAAGAATTTTGGTCTTTCCAAACAAAAGTAAGCATATATCTGGAAGTTCATACATTGTTCTGAATAAGTTTTGCACGCTGAGCAAACTTTAGAGTGCTCAGTGTCTCACTGGCAGAACTGCACAGGATAAAAACTAGTCATTACAACACTGCAATTGTCTTTTCAAAATGACAGCAGAGATTTTCCTGTTACCAAATGGATGGGCTGATGGTGGCGATTACTGTAGTTTTTGAGTTCCCACCTAGAGAATCCTACATCGAATAAGAAAAAGATAGCCTTCTATTTTGAGAAATTCAATAATAATTTAATACTTCAGTATAATAGTCATAAGTTAATTCTCACCTGAAGGAGAAAAGTTAGCCTAGAGTCTCTGTACGGAACGTGTCTATGTTTTCCATGTGCCAAATCCACCAAAGACATGATGACAAGTCTGCATGCATTGACAAGGCACAGATTAGAACAAAACATAGCCAAGTAGGACAGCATAAGGCTGGCTTGAATATCACTTCAGAATTTTGTAGAAAAGAGATCAGTAACACAAAGCATAAGAATATTCTACGCGCTGGATAATGAGACCCTGCAGTCTACAAATTTCCTTTTGAAATTTAAACCAGCTCCTCCTACTTGTTAACTTCTTGCTGTTTAACTAAACTCATAGTACTTGCTAAATAACTCTTCCACATAAAATTATGCTAAAAAAGACGAGAAACCAAAGCATATGCTTAATCTTCTAAATAACAAATATATATTCATATTGTTTTTTGCATAATTCTCTGTGAAAGAGTATTTAGAGCATAAGAATGCTCAAACATAAAAATTATAAATAAAAAATTAATCAATGCCAAAAGATGATTCCAGTTTGGCACTTAAAGTTTTAAAAAAAAGTGAGAGAGAGGGAGACTAAATTTGACTATGAGTGGACAAACATCCCAGAAAATCACAAGTTGTAACAACACAACCCCTCTTTTTTGAGTTTTAGCTCCCCGTTTCATGTTTCCAGACTTCTTATAGGTTCATATTATGTGTTTGGACTTGTTAGTATGTTTGCATTGGGAAGTGTTTTGGCATATTTTAGAAAGTTATAGTTGGTGCATTGCTGAACCTGGTGTGTCACAAATGCGGACACCAGGTTCACATTTGCGGACTAAAGGTGATGGGTAGGGGTTTTCATTTGTGGCTGGTTGTTTGTTTTTGTAGTGGTCATAATTGTGATGACCTAGCCACATTTGTGATGGAGCCCTGGGTTGGCTAGTCACTTTTATGGGCTCCTTGACCGCAATTGTGGTCCCGCATATGCAAAAGGGTAGTCACATTGCCATCATGACATGTAGAATAAGAGGCTCATTTTCGGGATTTTTGACATCTTATCATCATTTTTGGAACGAAGTAGTTACGAGATTTGGGAAATTTTAACTTGGGTTCATCACATAGCTCCAAGGTAATGATTCAACACTTGCCCATGTTAATTATACATGTAATTTTCAAGATTTAGCTATTAAACGTATGAATTTAAAGGTAGAGATTGGAGGTTTCTTTCCAAGCCCTAGAATTGGTAAAATGGTGATTTGATCTAGTAAATAAACTCAAATGGAGATCTGATTATAGATTTAAACTCATAGGGTTATGGGTAACCCAAAAATGTATTTTGTTTCGAGGTTTGACTGTGTGCTCGGGGTTGACTTTGACCTAGACCACATATTTAATTATGAGATAGACCACAATGGATTTATTTGATGCCATTAATTATTCTTATGAATGGAGGTTGAACCGTTTGGAAGGTTTGAGGCGTGAAAACAATTTTGGAAGGTTAAAGTTAGGCACGCGGAGAGGTAGAGGTAGACCGAAAAAGCATTGACGAGAGGTGATTAGACAAGACATGGTGCAGCTTCAGATTGCCGAGAACATGACCTTAGATAGGAGGGTGTGTTGGTCTATATCAAGGTAGAAGATTAATAAGTAGTGGAGTGTTGCCTTGCTTGTTAGTGT
Organism: Solanum chiquidenum; assembly: GCA_029582725.1. Classification (NCBI taxonomy): domain Eukaryota; kingdom Viridiplantae; phylum Streptophyta; class Magnoliopsida; order Solanales; family Solanaceae; genus Solanum; species Solanum chiquidenum. Next base: position 18,794 of record JAJOOS010003758.1, read on the forward strand.
TTGTCGTTGTACTAGTTCTAGTTCTCGATATCTATCATCTTCGTTTACTAGGTTTCAGCATATGCACTATTTTATGTTGTTAGTATTCTTTCTTTTAGGCTTTATATTGCGTCTCTTATGTTTTCATCACTGTTTTCTTCTCCTTTATACCTGCAATTGTTGTACTTGAGTCGAGGTCTTTTGAAAACAATCTCTCTACCTCCACAAGATAGGGGTAAGGTCTGCATACACTCTACCCTCCCCAAACCCCACTTGTGGAATTTCACTAGGTATGTTGTTGTACTAATTGGTGCTTGTAGTAATGATCTGAGTATGTGGCAATTTTGTAGCTCATACTCTTTGAAAATGTTGACGGGTGCATGTTGGACTCGTCAAAAGTAGTGCATTTTTGGAGAACCTAACACAAGTACAACAATATTTTTAGAGAGTCCGAGCAACAGCATCAAGATACTCAAAAAACTGCGCTTAATAAGTACTTCATTTCCTCATTTGGACAAATATCATTATGGCCACCTTGCAAACCTTCGTTTCAACCTTTTTTAACGCTACATTCCATGTTGTCTTCATTTGAAACTCTTACGGGAAAACAAGGTGGCTGGAAGGAAGAGACTTAACCTTACAATTCAATTCTTGTGTCTCAATATCCTCTACCTCTCCGATTGGGATAACCTCGCACTTACTGAGGTTGATCTTAAGGCTCGACACCCGTTTGAATCAAAATAAGTACATATCTAAAATATTTCAATTGAGTCATATCATCATCATAAAAAAAATATCATTAGCAAATAGTAATTGTGAAATCCTCATAATACCATGTCCTTCCACTATTGTAGGGGAACCCCTCAGATATTCCCTGGTCAGTGCTCTATCCATCATCATACTCAAAGCCTCCACAACCATATAACAACATGGGAGATAACGGGTCCCCTTTAGGCAATTCTCCCAAACTAACGAAAAAGCCACAAGGGTTGCCATTTACAAGAACGGAGTACCTAACCTTGAAGATATAATACTCATTCCACTTCCTCCATCTTCCTCTAAAACTCATCTTCAACATAATGAAATCAAAGAATTCCCAGTTTCCTTAAGTATGGGCCTTCTCGAGATCCAATTTGCATAAAATACCAGGATCTTTTTACCTTCTTCTACAGTCAACTATTTCATTTACCACCAAAGCTCTATCTAGATTTGTCCACTCTCCACAAAGTAGTTTGTGAAGTAGGCACTATCTTGTTTAAGACCTTCAAGTTTATTAAAAAGCACCTTACAAATAATCTTATAGATGCTTCCCACTAGACTAATAGGTCTATACTCCTTAATGTTTGTTGCTCCCTCCCCTTCCGGATGACAATGAATGAAGCATTAGACTTAAGATATGTTAACCTTATTTTAACAAAAGCTCAAATTATTCATGTCATTCGTTGATATGATGTCTCAGATTTTGCATTTTTGTGATAACCAATTTAATAAAGGAGCAAATTTCATTATAGAAATAGGTTATGTTGCTAGTCAGAAATTAATGTCTTACATCAATTCAAATATAAAGACAATTATATTGCCAACCCCAACTATTTAGGGATTATAGTGCAATTGATTGATTAATATATGTATATCTGATGTAAGGTTTATCATAGATCATAGCAAGATGAAAATTAGTATATCAACGACGATGACTAATTGGACAATGTTTATCTTCTTTCATAATATTTCTTTGATCTTGTAACTCCTCAGAATTTATGAGTGCAATGTGCCACTATTAAGAAACTCAATTGTGCACGCCATGTTAAATTCACGGCATAATTCTTTCCCTTCAAATTGTTGCCAATTTTGGACAGGATGTTCATCCACCAATTTCAGTCACTCAATGGTAATCCACAACCTTTTGTCGTGCAAATGCTTGATATTGTTCGTACATATATTTTGCTTAATCAGTTGCTAATGTCCCAATAAAAATACATATTACACTTCCTACATTATTAAAATAAAGGTAAAGAACCTATCGTATATCCTTATTTTCTATACTTGCTTCTTGGTACAACGAGAAGGGTAAAAAATTCTAGTTCTAGATATTCTTCTGCCTACTCTTTGGTATTAAGAATAGTATAATGATTAGAATTAATAATGCATGATCCTGAAGGAGTAAATCAAACCATGCAATGGGTCATCCTGAGTAATCATCTAATCCACTATGGGGGGGGGGGGGGGATTTAAAAATAATCAAGAAAATGGCATAGTAATTTCAGTCCCCAATTTACTCAAGATTATCTTATGATTATCATTACCCAAGAGTTGATAAAGACTTGTTTATATTTGCAGCTTCTTTCAAACGATCTCCTTCTGCACCAGAGCTTTTCTGCCTAGATAATGGGAAACTGTGTAAGCCTGAAAACACAACTAAGATTATATGCTGTTGAAGTTGAAGCTTACCTTTCAGAACCAGCTAGATCTACTAGGTTTAACCTTCCAAATCTAAAGTGCTTCATCAAGTCTTTCTCCCAGCAACTCTCAATGTTGCAAGTGAAAACACTATGAGATCGACTGCTCTCAGTATTCATATGAGTAGCTGCCATTTTTCTATTTGCAGCTCCCTGTGGAAGACAAATTCATCAAAACAATTCTATTATGAGAAGTGCTTAGAGACTATGTTGCTAATAGCCTCCAAAAGTGAGATCGGGTGTGTTTCAGATCCTCCAAAAGTAACACATTTTTGGAGGATCAACACGGGTGCACCGGCATTTTTGGAGGATCTGAGCAACATAGCTTAGAGATGAAGGTTCAGCATTAGGTTTCACCTGTAACAAAATTCTGAGAACGTCATCAACAGAACTGAGACCAACTTCAGTGAGGTTTTCAACATATACACCTTTCTTCAAGTCTTCTCTTAGCTATCATATGTCAGCATATGTAGTGACTGATTCTGTATGAATGTAAAACACAACAGCAATTGTCATAAAATAAAATTACACTTACCAGCAAATTAGTTGATGAAGGCTCAAGGAGGTCGGTTATCTGTTCATTATATATCTCTAAGAAAGAACATTTGCAACTATACTTCAGCTTCTCATTCTTTCGCTTGTCCTCTTCCTAAAAGGCATTAGAATACCAAAAGGCATTAAAACTAGTCAGGCAAAGTAGTGTGGACAGCTAAATGATCCTTTTTTTCATATCTAACCTCTCTAATTCTAGTAAATAAGTACTCAAATATTCGAGGAGTGATCCCACATTGTTCGCTTAGCTTTCCACTCATTTCACCTATGTCACCCATCATTGTGTAAGTCTTTCCACTTCCAGTCTGCAAGAATGGAATAACCCCAAAACCTATAAATCAATAATTGGCTATTGTAAATTACATCAAACACCAAGAATTAGCATAGTTGCACACCTGACCATATGCAAACATGCAGCTATTATAACCGGACATGCAGTTATCCACCATGGGAAACCCTGCAACTCTGAAAAGCTTTTCCTGCTCAAAGCTCAAGAGAACAGTTCATATCAAAATTTTATTAACCTTGAGTTATCTCATCCTGCACCACACATGGCGCATTCATGCTTCTGTGAATGCAAAAGCATGCAGATACAGATTATAGTATTACGAACCTGTGATATAGTTTCACAAGCAACATGATCAAAGGTGAATCTGGTTTCAGGATGACCAAGCCAAACCAGTGTCTGTGCACTCTCTTGCCTTAAACATCTAGAATATCCTTGTGACACTTTCTCTGTGTTATTTAATGGTCTAACACGGATCAATACCTACATGAATAAAAGTAGTGACTTTTGTCATTGTTGTTGAGAATAAAGATTGGCCTTGAGCCAAACTCAATTCAAAAGCTAGTTCGATGACTATCCAAGACCATAATGGTAGTCAATGAGACAGTCAAATAATTCAAATTGAAAAGACATAAAAATTCCTGAACAGAACCTGCACATTGTGATCTTTCCAGAAAGAAGGATCCTCAGCCAGCTCAAAGTGCGGAACTTGTACAGAAGGCTCGGAGTTGATAACTGGAGTTCCTTTTGAAGTTCTAGAAGATAAAGTTGCCCATTTGGGTCCTGTATGTCTAACCCCAGAGCAAGTCCCCGGTGTAAACACATTAGAAATTCTCCTCACTGGAGTAGTTTGAGCTGAATTAGGTTCAGAGTGTGCTTTCCCTCTAACTCCATTTCCAATATGAGTATCAGGGGTGTCGTATTTTCGATGGGAAACTCTAAAAGTTTCAGATTGGAGGTCTTGAGATGGATCGGGAATGGAATTAAGAGGTGTACGAGGAGGAGGAAAAGGAAACTGGGTGAAGAGGTTGTGGAAGTCGTTCTCATTGGACTCGATTGGTTTGAGATTGGTTCGAGAAGCGGATCTAAGAGATGAAGAAGAAGCGTCTTTCGACATTTTCGTCAACTCTTCTCAATATCAAATTGGACTGACTAGACTACTAGGGTTTTTTACGGGAGAATTTGAATGATGGGGTTATCGGAGATGGGAAGAGAGAGCATTCACCATTCGCCCATTCAGTGGTGGCCTCGTGGGGTCTGAATTGAAGCTGCAAGCCCGCCCCTTTTCAAATTCAATTCTTCATACCGCTTCTATTCTTCTCTTCCCTATACATTTTTTATCTTTTCATTTTATTTTATCATATTATATTTAGAACTTGTGGGTATAGGGTATTGATATGTTTTTATTAAATATAGGTAGTTCATGTATTATTTTGTAAAAGTATTAATTAATCGATAAATTAATATTTATTAATTTAAAAAGTGTTTTGAGATTTAATGAAAGTTAATTTTGATTACATCAAATCAGTATACCTTACTAATTTATGTATCATATTTATTAAATTCAAATAAAAATAAATTTATCTTATTATCTTATAGGAATGGATGATTTTTTTCATTGGCCCAAATCAGGAACGAAAAAATATTATCTTAAAGAAATTATTAACTTACTGAGTATTAATTTAGTGAGGTTTTACGGTATTTATCATATTATATAAAAACTTGTAGGTGTTGGGTATAGATCTAGATCCCCAACAAATCTGCACTTTTGGCTCAACAATTCTATTGGTTTGTACGTTAAATTCGTAAAGTGAGATTTATATTTACTGTATTATTTCTTATTTTTTCTTATCAAATATTTTCAACCGCATAATTTAATGTATTTCACCATTTTTATATGGTGAATCAATGAAACAAAAAAAATAGTGTAAAATAAAAAATTAATTTATCAAATTTCACATGTAATCAACATCTAATGTGATCTCTATTTAATGAACACTTGATGGATATACTGTATTGCAAATAGTGAGGAGTTTAAAAGAAGAAGAAAATCATTTATAAATTTAAGTTATTCACGAGTCTTGAGTTCATTTTAGGAAAAATAATTAAAAATGTCTTTGAAGTATGTGAAATTGAATAAAAATATAACAATAACTAACAATGTTGATATCATCAATAGTTTGATAAATAAAAATGGCATCATTGTTACTTAGGAGTCGTTTGGTTTGAATTCAAGTTATGATGGAATAAGTTATGATGGATTAGTTATGATGAGATAAGTTATGCTAAGATTATTTTTTATTGAGTGTTTGGTTTGTTGTATTCAAAATAATAAATCTTAAGAGCAACATATAAGTTTACAAAAATATCCTTCATGAATGTGAAAAGTAATGTATAAAACGTGTTTAAAGGGACATTTTTGTCATTTAGTCATTTTATCCCGGGATTACTATACCACCCATGGGAAGGGATAACTTATCCCGGTACTAATTATTAATCCCGGGATAAGTTATCCCAGACTTGCCAACCAAACAACAAATTAAGTGGCACTATAATTTAATCTCAGAACTATTTTAAGTTATCCTTCACACCTAACAACCCCTTAATGGATCAATAATGTCTCTTTCCTAAGAAATATATTATTTCCTTTCTTTTTAAGCATATTTTATTCCTCATAAAAGCATGTTACTTTTTAAGAATCCTATTTTTGTTTCTTTTATTTTAAGTTTACTTTAGCTAATAAATAAATAGGAAATAATCTTTTTTCTTCTTAATCATTTTATTAATTAATATAGAATAACTTCATATAGCTTTTTAACTGATGATATAAGTTATATATATAAAATTCTAATAACCTCATCTCTGAAAAGTAATCTTTGTTTCCTAGTGATTCGAAGAGTGACTATGAAACAATTTATTTTGGTAGCAAAATCTAGAACTACGTTGCAAATATAAGGTACTCAATCCATCGAATTTACTCCATAATCTTACATATCAATGTTATAAATTGCAGCGGAAGTCCTTGATTTGCTACCAAAACGTATTGCTCCACATTCACTCTTTGAATGACTAGGAAATAAGGGTTACGATTCACAAACTAAATATCAGTTTGTTTGTTGATGTTTTTATGAAGAAAGAAATTTGTTTTCTTTTACCACCCTTTTGTTTTTTGTTCTTATTTTTCTACCTCTTTTGAGAAGCGTGGAAAAATTAATTTAAAAAGAGAATATGTTTACGTTGAGCAGTTACTATGTAACTGTCCCCACCCCTTTTAAATTTGTACTTATCTTTTCCTTTCAAAAAATGACTCCGGGTTCTATTTTCTTCACTGATATCAATAAAATAAAAGTGGCACTTAGGTTGTGAAACCTAATTTTGATTCCTTGAGACTCAAAGTTGGACTTGGAGTAACTCATTCACAAGATTCAATTATCATTTTGTTGTTGTTAACAGACACAATCTTGTACTTGTTACGTAATTCTTACATATGTTAGAAATGGGAACAATATCGATGGATTATGTACCTTATATTTACAACATAGATCCTTGATTTTGCTACCAAAATAAAGTGCTCCACAGTCACTCTTTGTATCACTAGGAATCCTTGATTAACCCTCTTATCTTATGCTTTCACTTGATCTTTGCATATCACGAAAATGTCCTTTTAGCATGATTTCATAACTTTTATGCATTGCTATCATACTTGGTACATTTTTGTACTAACGCATACTCTTGCACATTGTTGCACTAATGTAGGGTCCGATGCTCCTATCCCACATCTTCGTGGCTAGGGATCTATTATTACAAGATTGAAGATTGATGAGTCTTTATGTTCCGAGGACAAAGCCTTTACTTCATTATGTCTTTATATTTCAGTTTCGAACTTGAAGTACGGCTTACGTCCCGATTACTTCTTATGTACTAGATGGCTTTGAGACATTGTTAGATTTCCGCTTCGTTTTATATTACTCTATGTTTTGAAATTGTCTTTTAAATCTCTTGATTTTAATTCTCTTGTATGATGTATGTTAAGTGGCATGTATGGGCCTCTCGATGTCTTGTACGCCATGTCACGTCTAGGGTATACTTTGGGTCGTGACAATTTGATAAGTAGTAAACCCTGTAAATAGGAGTGGCAAATGGGTGGATTGGATCGGATTTGGATGGATTGAGTTAAAATGGATTGGATCACAATCCACCCATATAAAATATGGGTAAATATGATTTGGATAAAATGGTTGCAACCCACTTTAATCTCCTAAAGAAAAAAATTATTAAATCAAAGCTAAGTTGTTAATACCTCAACCCTACTATCCCACCCTACCCCTACCACCCCACCCCAAAAAAAAATTAAAAGGACTTTTTTTTGAAAATTTTTTTGGCAACTCCTACCCCAACCCCCACCTCAAAAAAATAAAATTAATTCTTTTAAAAAAATATTTTTTTTTGCAAATCGTACCCACCCCCACCTCCTCCACCCCCAAAAAAATTTACAAACACTTTTTTTGAAAAAAAATTTGGCAACCCCTACCCCCATCCAAAAAAAATTTAGAAAAACTTTTTTTTCAAAAAAAGAAAAATTTTAAATTTTTTTTTTTTGCCAACCCAACCTCCCCACCTCCACCCCCACCACCACCTCTCCCCACTCCAAAAAAAATTGGCAACCCATACCCCCAACCCCGCCACCCCCACCTGCCCCCACCCCCCAAAAAAAATTTAAAAAACTTTTTTTTCGGAAAAATAAATTATTATTTTTTGGCCAACCCACTCCCACCTTAGGACACCTCCCACCCACACCCAAAAAAGTTTTATAAAAAAAATTAATTTTTTTTTCTTGCCCCCCCCCCCCCCCCCCCCCCC
>JAJOOS010003759.1:0-31521 GCA_029582725.1 Solanum chiquidenum
TGGTGGTCAATTTGGAAGGAAAGAAACAATAGGTGCTTTAAGAATATTACTAACCCAATGCAGAAGGTTAAAGAAAACTGCATTAATACTCTATATTTTTGGTGTAAAGAAGAGGGTATATATGAAGTAGATCAGTTAGTAGATTTCCTAGTCTGTTTGTAATCATGACTACTTTGCCTTGGAATGTTTTTGTTGTTTGGTTGCCAGCATACCCTCATTGCTGATGAATACAACTTTACCATTCTCAAAAAAAAAAAAAAGATAAAGAAGTGAGAATGAGAGGGGGATAGAGAAGTGGAAAACCGGAAAAGAGGGAGGGATATTAATGCCTAATCAACTCACAATCATTACTCATGCCCATCAAACAGTAAATCAGTACATGAGTCATATTTATAGAAGATCGAACTAAATATAACATAGGTTTATCTTTATCGGCCTTTTTCTAAAAAAAAGAAAAGGGTCATCTTTATTGCTCCTTAAACTAAAAATATAAATTATAATAGCTAAAGATAAAGTATGCAGCATCCTCACAGTCTGGATGATGTGGCTGGGGCCTTACTCTTAGGCTCAGTTTCTTAGATCTTTCTTCTTTAATTAAACTCAATCTGTTTCACATATCTAAATCTCTCCTCTAGTTTATTGGTTTAATACATTGACCTTGTATCTTTGAAGAAAAATGCTGTCCAACAAGTTATATGTACTGCCTAGGGCTCTTTGCCATGGCTTGAAATCTGTTGGAGATATTGGTAGGTGGAGAGCAATTGGCAGTGGTGAAGTGAAGTACTAGGATCTCTTCGATGTATGAATGGGATATTGTGGTATATGTTACGTGACGACTAAGTTAATGAATTAGATAGGGAAGGAACCCATAGAAAATATACGAGGTAACATAAACTAGATGGTTAGGAATAGTAAATAAAGAATAAGACTGTGTCATTGGAGTTAGTTTAGCTGTCCCTCTAATCAGTACTGCACTGATTCTTGTCACCTACTCAATCAGCTACTAGCCTCTTATTCCCTTAATTTGATCTCCAAGGTTTGAAGGGGATCCAAGTCTGATAGCAAGTATGCGTCACTGTTACTACATTATTCTTTGATTCATTCGAATAATGCCTGAGCAGATGTGATTAATTGAAGTCCACTTTAGTGGGGTACTGTTAGAAAGAATAATATGTTTTTAATGGGTGCTTCAGCGCTCTTTGTTTACCCCCCTAAAAGATGACCATGAAGAAATAAGGTCATGCTGTTGATATCTATGGTTGAAGAACTATTTGGTTCAGGGGAAGGGTCTACTGTGTAGGGGAGGATGTTTACATGGCTGCCGTTGGCTATGGGTTTAAGTCTGTTTGTCGAAGGAAGTGGCAACATCTGAACCTTAATTTTCTTTTGCCTTTGTTCTTATGTGTTTTTTTTTAGTCAAAGTTAGCTGCACGGTGTTCTATGTATAGTAGTATATGTTTCTATTGAGTTAATGTTTACTCGTCTTGTAATGATGTGGAATTGTGGATGCCTGGACTAGGTAAAGAATGTTTAGAAGACACTCTTCGTTAGAAAGTATAATGCCTATATCATGCGGCGATTGCAAGATATGTGCCCTTTAGTTGAACTTCTGACATCTGGGCAATCTAAATTATACTGTTTGATAATCTGGCCTTTTAACTCTAGAGCTTTGTAAGCTCTTCACTTTAATAATTCTTTGTGGTCATCTTTGTCGTTGAGTGCATTCAACTTATTTTTCTAATATTAATGCTAATTTATTTAGACCTCATATATGGTTAGGATTTCTTTTGCTTTAAATTCTTGGTTGTTTGTCTGTGATAGTTATTTTGCAGGTCTCTGTTGTGCAGTGTTTTATGATTTTTTTCCCAACTTACTATCTACAGATGCTTTAAGAAGCAACCTTTTCAAATTGGACTGGATCCACATGATGACAAAGCTTAGGCCATTTGTCCACACCTTCCTGAAAGAAGCCAGTAGTTTGTTCGAGATGTACATTTACACAATGGGCGAACGTCCTTATGCATTGGAAATGGCAAGCTTACTTGACCCTGGAGGTATCTACTTCCATTCTAGAGTGATTGCTCAATCAGACTCCACTCGGAGACATCAAAAGGGTCTCGATGTCGTTTTGGGCCAAGAAAGTGCTGTTCTGATCCTTGATGATACTGAAGTGGTAAGTATGTGAACATTTCTTTAGGACTATGATCTCTCCAACGAGAATGAGAGAATTTATTTAGTGGCAAAGAGAATGCTAATCCCACCGAAGGCTTCTTATTAATACAAAGGGAGGGAAAGTTAGTCTGATTAAATTTAAGTTCCTACCACCATAATTCCATGACAGCTTTTCATTTTCCATGTATTGCTATTCTGACAGTTCAGATTTGTTTTGGAGTTTAACTCATCTTCTGCATGGAATTTTTCTGAGCCTTATTGTTATTTAAGGCACTTTCTTAATGTTTGTGCCATGCACTCTTGTTTGTAGTTAGATAGATGAGATGAGTTGTTTTGGTGGAACTGAACCTTTCTACGTACTGTTTTAGGTATGGGGGAAGCACAAGGAAAATCTTATACTGATGGACAGATATCATTTCTTTACCTCAAGTTGTCGACAATTCGGTTTGAAATGTAAATCACTTTCTGAACAGAAAAGTGATGAAAATGAAGCTGAGGGAGCGCTTGCCTCTGTCCTAGAAGTACTGCAAAGGATCCACAGACTATTCTTTGACCCGGTATGTAGGCTATTCTTCCCAAATTAATTTCATAGTCTCTATTTGAGTTGTCTCAATATTGTATACTACAATTTAATTCAAAGGACACCCACATAATTCAGTAGTTTCTCAATATTTTAAGAAAGGATACTGCATTTCACTGTGACTTTTATGCTAGAAAAAGTTCATATTTACACAAGTTAATTGCATCTACACTTTTGGACCCACTGCTAGATACAATATAACTTCACTATTGCTTGTGTTAGCGGAGGTGGTTATACTTGCTAATTTTGTTATATTTAATTGTATTTGTCTTACATTGTTAGGGTTCCCTAATTCTCCTTAATGCTGCTTCTTTCAGGAACGTGGGGACAATATTATGGAGCGGGATGTTAGGCAGGTAAAATTCTCGAACAGTTTTATTTTATAGATTTTTACTCCTTCCCTAACCCCTCTTTAAAGATTCTTCTCTTAATTTGCCAATTCGAATTAAGATAAACTAGTATCCCACTTTTCACATCTCAAAACACTCTTCCGAATCATTTTTTGCTAAATTTTGTCTAATATCTGTCACTTATAGTATTCACAGAGTTGATTAAATGAAATTTAGAAGAGTTGCGATAAAACAGAGTATTCTGTCTGTGAAAGTGACTCTGACCTAATATATTTGCGCACTTATGAAGCAGCACCTACTCCCATGAAAAGGGTGATCAACTTTTGGCCATGAGTAAAATATTTTTTATTTTGTATTTTCTTGAATTACTTAATTCGGAAACAACCTCTCTACCCTCACAAGGTAGGGGTAAGGCTGCGTGCACAACACCTTCCAGAGATGCCACTTGTGGGATTACATTAGGTATGTTGCTGTTGTTGATGATCGATAACTTAATGCATAGCGTAATGATGCCTGGAAACCATAATTATGCTGGTCCCGTTGTTTAGAATGTCAATAATTTTGAGGTTATAGAAAATAAATCTTCAAGTGCAATGATCACCTGTAATTGAATAGATTTTGATCCTTGTCAAAGAGTCTGCAGCTTTGCTTTATACTAGAGAGTTTAATTGATTAAGAATATATATATCGGTCATTATTACAGGTGCTGAAAACTGTTCGGAAGGAAGTACTGAAGGGATGTAAAATTGTCTTCACTGGTGTAATTCCCATACAATGCCAACCAGAAAACCACCACTACTGGAAATTGGCTGAGAAATTAGGAGCTACATTCTCCACAGAAGTCGATGATACGGTGACACATGTGGTCTCCATGAATGACAAGACTGAAAAGTCACGTCAGGCAGTACAGGAGAAGAAATTTTTGGTCCATCCAAGATGGATTGAAGCTGCTAACTACTTGTGGCGAAAGCCACCTGAAGAGAACTTCCCAGTCAGTTCATAACTATTTGCTAACCTTGATTTTGGGTAACTTTTTTGTAAATTCTAGTAGAATGCTTACAGGTTTCATTCACCAACAGAAACCATCCGATGAGGAAAAATAGTTTGCGCCCGAGGGAATCAAAATCAAACTCTGGCTAGTCTTCTTCACTGATCTCTTGAATTATTGTCTAGAGATCAACCAAATTGTGTGGATGCTGATTTTGCTAGTTATATTACAGTGCTAAAAGTGACTTAACAGCTCATTAGACGTAAGATTATCTCAAGGATGAGTTGTTACAAGAAAAAAACTTTCTAGTTGGGTTTAAGTTCTAATCTCACAAGAAATTAAAATTGTTAGTAAGTTCATATTGTCCCATTTAAATATAGTGGATAAAATTGAGGCTCGAAAATTGATATGTATTTGATGTATAGGAGCTAACAACTGTTTGTATGCTTATATTGGTGACATTATTATTGTTGTGATTAAAAAAGTAGTACCAAATTATAATACACGATGTTTTCTAAATATCATTGCGTGAAAAAATATTTTTATATATCGATCTAAAGTTAAAATAATATTCTAAATTATTAGTACCAAATGTGACGTACACCACCAAATTAATTATGTCAAGATTCTGAAAAGATTTTTTTTTAAAAAGAAAACAAAAGCATTTGTCTCATGTTTGGATAAACATAATCTAAAAATAAATATACAAATAATTAGAAGTCGCACTCATATTGGACAAGTAAAATTCTACTAGAACACGCTTTTATTTTTAAAATTTCTCAAAATTATTGAGACTAAGAATGTATATTTAAATATTGATCGGCACATATTTAACACTGATAGAAAAAGAGTTAATCAATGAATAATATGAATATGTATATATTATTCATGGCTTTATAAACAGTCAGATAAAAACACAATCTAAAAATCAAAATAAATCTAGACTCTCTGATTATTTTTTTAAAAAAATGGGTTGGATTGAATGGTTAACTATCTACCAACCCTAATTTAATCAAACATTTGATTACAAAAAGTGAAAAAGATATTAAAAAGATGTGCTTAATTAGAACTTAGTTATTGAAGCTGGATATAAATATATAATTGTGAAGACAATGATCACATTATTGAAGATAGATTTTTTATATATAATTGGCCAAACATGATTAATAAGTATTAGCCTTTGCATTATTGTTAACTAAATGTTGTTCAAATAGACACCTGTACAATTATATATATATATATATATATATATATATATAGTGTAAATTAATCAAACAAGAAAATATCAATTGCTGGAGCTATGATTTACATTAATAGGTCGAAGCTCAAATACATGAAAAAAGTAACTACACGAAGAAGTCAATGAGATTCAAACATCTACATACATACTATAAATATACATAAAAGGTAATTTAAATCTTATATATACAATGTAATATTTCACCGAAAATGATTCAGATAAACTAACTCCCTTATTCTTACCTGACTCCGCTCCTGATAATAGTGTTTTAATCTCCACATGTGGATTTGCCTCTAACTTGCGTGTTAAATTCACTAATGAGGCTTCATTAGTAGTTGTAGACATCAGTGGCGGGACTAATTAGTGTCAAGAGTTCAATCAAATTTCCTTCGTTGAAAAATTATACTACTACATACTAGAATAAAAATTTATAAATTGCCAACTCTTTATAACTAAACAATTAGTTGATCTAACATAAAAATTTAAGTTATACGAACGTACAAATAACAATTAATAAGACCAAATAATTAAGGCTTTTGTGGTGGAACAATAACTATTCTTGATTAAATCATTGATATGGTCATGTTATATCAAATTCCTTTTATTTTATGGAAAAAAGTGTTGATCTGAAGATGAGGTGCAGTGTAAATCGCGAAATAAAATTTTCATTGAGGTTTACATCATTAATGTCATCTCAAATTACCTATTTTTTCTAGACAAGATATGTTATCTATTGAATTATTAATTAGTGTCCTCATCGTTTTTTAATAATTTTTTTTTATTCCTTCCATAAAGAATGAATTATTTGTCACCTCTACAAAACAAACATTAACACGTTAATCCTCATACTTAAGAGAATCATATATATATATATATATATAAACGAGAACCTTAGGCCCGCCTACGTGGCGCCACCAGAATTTAGGATTCCTTTTAATTTATTTTTAAAACTAGCATTCTCCTTTCATTAAAAGTTGTGACTTTTATGAAAAATTGTGACTTTTTGAAGAGTTGCGACTTTTTTGAAGAGTTGCGACTTTTTTGAAGAGTTGTGACTTTTATGAAAAGTTGTGACTTTTATGAAAGATTGTGACCTTTCCAAAAGAGTTGCGACCTTTCTGATAAGGCACAATAAATATTTGTTCACACTACCCTTTGTTGTTTATAAATAGAGGGATTTCCTCTCATTTTAAAACAACGAAAATTCTGAACTACTTCTTCTTCTTCTTTTGCACAATTAAATATTCGTGTACTTTGTTCCTGTTGAGTGACTCACTTCACCATTGATTTTTGTATCAATACACTGGTGAATAGAATCGTCCTATCCTGATAGGATCTAATCCTTTAAACCTTGGGTACTAGAAGAGAATAATTTTCTTAAGGGTACACTATGCATTTAGTGGGCTCGATTTTTCCTTTCTGTTTCATTCTATTATTACAGATCCTGGTATATTTTTTTTACAGTCATTAATTTATGCTTATTTTATTAATTGTTATTTTTGAGTATATCTTTTAAACTTTGTTGTTTATGTTTCTTCAAAGTTATTGTTATAAGTATTTGTTAGTACAGATTAAATAACACACGTTAATTGAATATTCATGCAAGTTTTCGATACTAAAATTGTTGAAAGCAGAGTAAAAGAATTTCTTAAAGATCTGTACTACCATATCTAGAAGACAAAATTCAAATTTGGTATGTCATTGTAAACACATAAAGATCTTAAAAACTTTATCGCACCTTGATGTGCGAAGTGAATCATGAAAAGAAGATAGAAATTAATAAGCTTTTGACATAAGTTCAAGAATGTACCGGATGACCTATAAAGGAATATGACTAGACTGCAACATCTTTTAACCCCAAAGAAATAGATAACTACACAATAAATTAATTGCTCATATTCAATATAAAGTATGGACAAATTTCTCAAGTTTATTGCAAGTTGTAAATATTTTTTTTGAAGTAATAGATGTGTTTTCGACACTCTAAATGGAATAGAAGTGTAGATTCAAATTGATCTAAATCACTCTGGTATGTTGATTTTTAAAAAATACCCAAACAAACTGAATAGTTTTAATTTGTGTAATATTTTTCTCTTTCAAGTATATATAATAAGTTGAATTGTTGTTCAATATGATACATTTTCCCTTTAATTTTCATTTTAATAATTACTTATGATACATTTAAATGGGAACTCTAAAGTGATATATGTAAAACAGAAGGTAGTGTTGAACTTTCTACACATTAGAATTAGAATATTTGTTCACTTTTTCCAACCTTTTACAATTTATTTATCTCCACACCAACGATTATTATTTATTAGAATATTTAATATTACCGGTTGATGCATTTGATTCCTGAAAGTAAAATGATAAATTATAAAATCAAATTAAAGATGATTGATTGAAGGATAAATGATAAGATGTTAGAATTATCACTTCCTTTGTAGTATTTTACTTTAAATGACTAATAGGTTATAAGTATTATTTTATATATTCTGTAACATTATATTTTCACACGAGGCGCGGGTAATTTTACTAGTATATATATAAAAGAATGTTTTAGTGGCAACATTCGTGCTGCTATTACCTATAATAGTTGCCACTAATAGTTTATTTTAGTGACAAGATTATTTGCCGCTAATACCTATAACAGTCGCCACTAAAAGTATGTCTTAGTGGCAACATTATTCGCTGCTAATAATTATAGTCGCCACTAAAATAATGTTTTCGTGGCAACATTCGTCGCTGATAATGCCTATAATAGTCGCCACTAAAAGTAAGTTTTAGTGGCAACAATAGTCGCTGCTAATGCCTATAATGGTCGCCACTAAAAATATGTTTTAGTGGCAACAGTAGTCGCTGCTAATGCTTTCGTAATGAGTTGGGGAAGCATTGCGTATATAGTCCCACCATTTTTATGGCTAATATTCGCATTTACGAGCTAACTTTTAGGAATTACGTGACTTTCTTGATTTTTCGTGTGTTTTATTAGCCCATGGATTTGCACATTGTAGCACCCAAAAAAAAAATTAAAAAAATTATGAGGACAACCGTAATTAGTTGGGAAGCATTGCGTATAGCCCCCACCATTTCTTTATGACTTATTTTTGCATTTACGAGCCAATTTTTAGTAATTATGCGACTTTTTTTGGATTTTTTGTGTGGATTACCCCATGAATCTGACGCCTTGGAGCACCCAATTTTTTTTTGAAAAAACTTTATGAGGATTTCCGTGATGAGTTGAAGAAGCATTACGTATAGTTGCACCATTTTTTTAAGGTTTAGTTTCGCATTTACAAGTTAACTTTTAAGAATTACGTGACTTTAATTTCTTGGTTTTATATATATATAGAGAGAGAAGAAACATTTATTTCATTAGAAGTTTGATGGAGAAACATCATTGAAGTCTATCTAATTTGTTTATTATTCAAGTTTAATGAAAGTTATAGTTTCTAATCTTGTGTTGTTGTCAATAGGAATTTTAAGATGGTCATAGTTTAGAATGTTGAAATGGAGAGAGGGGTCATGATACCATTTTTTACTTGTAGAAACTAAAGGCATTTCGAACCTTAGAAATAAAAATACATATAATGTTAAAATGATATTTATTGGCCATTTTTTGACTTTGTTAATTGAAAAACAACTTGTCTTAAAATTTTAAACTGCACACGGGAATCCATTTGAGTTTGGATTAAATTTTTGGTATGGTATCGGTTTTAATCTGATCCAATATATATATTAAATATCGAATGAAAAAAAATAATTAAACACCATAAAGCCTTTACTCAAGATTGTTTTCCAATCTATTCTAATTTGTGATGGTCACCCATATTAACAAGTGAAGAAGCAAATACGTGCAAGGAAATTAAATTATTTTTCTTCTCTTGATTTACGTGTTATGGTGTTAGATCACATTTATTTCATATTTGTGCAAAAGATTGCGCCATAATAAATTGAATAATTGATATGTTCATATTACACATCAAATTCCTATAATTTTATGGTATTGAAAAATGATTTGATTGGTTGATATATTTTTCTACATCAAATTTACTTTTCATTTCTAAATTTAAATTTCGTGACCAAATAGACACTTTGTTTACAAATATGTATCACTAATTGCACTAATTATAAAAAAATATATATTTATAATTACTTTTTAGATAACTTGATAGTGTAAAACTATTATTATAATGTTTATATATAGAATTCATCATGACACTTAAGCGTCATTTGAAACTATTTTTGTTATGTAGGAAGTTTTTGTGTGCAAATGAGAATAACTTATGTGAAAACGAATCATCATGCTTTAAATTTTTAAAAAAACTTATGTGAAAAGGTTTTAGAAAAACATAGGTATTTCTCTTGAAAGATTTAAAACTCTATGAATTTATTAGGAAAGTTTTCGAAACATTTTAGTCTTATAGATCTTTTAAATATAAGAGATTTGTATAATAATTATTATTTATTTATTAGTTCATATTATATTGCTAGTATAAATAGGAAGAGGTTCATTTATAAATGCATCAAACACTTATTTTTGAGAAATTTACTTTTCATCTTCTATATATAAATGTTTAAAATTATAAGCGTTTTTCACCTAATAAAAAGCATGTGGAAAGTAAATACCAAATTCTAACTTGAAGCACATTATTGACTTTTGATTCTATCATATTAAGATAGTAATGATTTCAACATATATTTTATGTTTATTATAATTTTAATGCAATAATTGGTCAATTCTCGATTAAAAAAATAAAAGTTAGTCGTACATTTGTTTTTCTTCAATTGGCCTTTTTTTTTTTTCGAAAAAAAAGGAGCAATTAAATTTATCTTGGATTTTCTAAATTTTTATTCCCTCTCAAATTATTAAGGGAATCTTTTTCTGAAAACATGATATGTTTTAAAATAGGGAAACTACATAAATGGGCCATAAAATTTAAAATAATTACAAGTTCATACCCAAATCTAAAGTAATTTCTGAAATACCCATTCTCTCATAAATAATTACAGTCCATACCCCCATTCATTAATGATGATAATTTTCGCTTAAGTGATACTAAATCGGTATCATATATTGTATTGGTATCATTAAGGTTGATAATTTCGCTTAACTGATACTAAATCAATATATATATACTGTATTGGTATCATTAAGATTTTTTGTTAAAAAATTACTTATTAGTCAATGATACTATAATAGTATATATGTATATTGTTGTGATATCATTAAGGCTTCTTGTTCAGAAATTACTCATTAGTCAATGATACTATAAGAGTATATATACTCTTATAGTATCATTGACTAATGAGTAATTTATTGACAACAAACCTTAAGATACCAGTACAGTGTATATATATACTGATTTAGTATCAAGTCGGCGAAATTATCAGCCTTAATGATACCAATATAGTATATATGATACTAATTTAGTATCAGTTAAGCAAAATTAGTAAATGAGGTATATAGTATAATTATTTAGTGGGATATAAATATAAAGGGGTATATGTTTGTAATTATTTTACTTTTATGGGATTTTTGTTTATTTTCCCCTTTAAAATACAATATTAATAAAATTACCATGTGACATTGTGACAAAACAACATTTTTTCCCTTTTTCTTCCAAATTAAATTCCTCTCTGTCCATGCTTCACCATATAATTATAATCTTATAACAACAATAGCTTTAACCTACTCGGTATGATTTTACATGATCGGAGAAAACGAAATATACATAAATCTTATTTTTATTTTTACAGATATAAAACTTTATATTTCTAATAAATACTTGAATTAAAATAACGAATAAATAAATAAATAATTGTGATGACATTATTGGTTTTTCTGTCTCTTGGTGAATCAAAGAATCAGAAGCATCCAAACCAACTTTTTCTGTTTTGATATGATTTTTAAAATATGAGCAAACATTCTTCTTTTTATCATTGGATCTTGGAGATGACATCAAGATAAAAAAATAAACAAGAAAAAAGTGCATCAAAATAATTAAAATAATTAATCATCCAATAATTCATAATAATAACAACAATAATAAATGTTTGCCGATACCTTGAGGATCCCACACTTAGCTTTTTTGTTAAAAGTAATCATCACCACACTTATAAAATAAGATCAATAATAGTGATAAATAATGCATATATAGTGTATTAAGCTGTACACAAACGTGCAATTTTATCTTGAATCTTTTTTTTTTTAACACTTGAATATTTCATTAGATTTTTTTTTCTAATTCCTATACTTGAGGAAAATTTCACATTGGCAAAATACATTAGTTTAATAAAATGAAAGATGAAAAACTAGAATCTAGAGATTTTTTTATTTGGTTTAAGTTTTAACCATTTGGAATTTGGAACACGCTACTAAAATGAATAATTTAAATTTATGTTGTGTAGGGCTATTTAATTAAGTACGAGCAAAAACAATTTCTATCAGGGATTTCTTTGTTCATAGTGGTCGAACTCGAAACTTTTATTAGTTCGCAGTCATCTCATGATCAAATCCCTAAGTGAAATTTCGAACATTTGAATTTACTCCGAAAAGGTATAGAAAAATCTTTAATTTTGTTTTAATCAATTTAAAAGGGCAAAAAATCGAACAAAACAACATAGTTATACTAAGTAGGGATATTTTTTTTGTGTGTGTAATTTTTTCATATTTGTAATACAGAGTATCAAGATTATATATGTATAATAAATTCCCATATCAATCACAGCCTAATTTATATTACAAAAGAATACAAACGATTGGAAATAACTATCGGGTCGGGTCCATCCATAAAAGGTGCTAACTAGTTCGTTAGCTCCTTAGATTGTCCTCCTTCTTAACCCTAATTCTTATGACTAAACGATTAATTATACAAATCGTGATTGTTAGAGATTTGTTTCCGCTACAGAGAAACCCATAAACCTCCTAAACAAGTTACTATGATTTATAATACAACACAAACAAATGAACAGATTCGTTATATTCTCAAAATCCTATATAATATAAATTGTAAACCAAGAAAGAATATAGTTAACGTGTTTTAAATAATTAGGGTTCACTATTTTCCAAATTATTACCTCACTTGGAACGACAGCAGCAGAGAGAAATATAATTATGACTATAATAATTTAATTTTAAAATGAAATTATTGGTACAAACTAATATGACGTGATAAATCCTAACAGACTGAACATATAGTATACGTTTACCTATAAAAATATGTTGAAATTTTAGTGCATATTCACATACGTGTTATGTTTCATGTCGAAAATTGAATTTGAATGAAGGAAGGATCCGCACAACATATATGTTATTTGCCATAAGCGATAAAAGTGATCTGATAGTATAAAAACTCATATACTTACGAGCAGGGGTACTGGAGCCATCGTACTGTTAGGGGTTCATTTGAACCCCCTTCGATAGAAAATATTACTATTTATATATGGTTAAAATTATTTTTTATGTATATATAGTAGGTGTCGAACTCCCTTCTATTAGTTCGTGTGTTTACTTCTTCAGATTTTGAACCTCCTTGTTAAAAATTCTAGCTCCGCCACAGCTTACGAGTTACAATGTATATATAACTAAAACTCTATTATTATTTTTCTTCATATGCATGGTTAGTAGTGGGGAAGAATTTGCATGGGGGAGGTTTAATCATAAAATCATCAAGTTGTAGAAAATTCATTTCATTGTGCATATTATCCTGTCTTCTTGGAAACCACCTTGTGGAGCTGCACCAACTTCATTTCAAATAATTGAACATTAGAGGTATATTTGGGTACATACGTATCTCAATTTAATGGAAAACAAAATGTGCTTAATATTGTTTGGCATAAAATAATTTAATTTTATGTGATTAATGATTTAACGCATATACATCAAAATTGACGTTTTTACCAAGATCTATTACTAGAGAATTAGTAAAATTACGGATTTTGGATGTTCTATTATCATGTGACAACCATGCATGACAAAGGACGGACTGACATATATATGATATTTTAGACAAATTTCATATCGAAATTGGAGTAAATTTTTTTGGCAAAATTTGCTCGCTGCAAACATTTTTGATAGACGTTTTGTCGGAAATTCTTTAACAATGAGCCAATTTTTGATAGAATGTCCATCGAAAATCTACATTTTTGAATATTGATAGAGGTATAACACAAACTCATATGGTACATATGTGCACGCTTGGATTCGGAGATGGAGTAGCTTAAGGGACAAATTTGATCTATAAAATCTTTATTGAGTCAAAGCAGATAATATATCTCATACAAGCGGATTGGACTCAAAAAATGAGTAAGAGTTTTTAATTAATTTCATTTTAGTTTTGGAAAAAGAGTTTCATCTTATGCAATTTGCAAACATCATCCCCTATTCCTAGCTAATTAATCAAATTTTGTTACGCCTTCATTTTTGTTTTTATTTTTGGTTTTCTTGGTCCAAATACATTGATGATCATATAATAATTCTATATAAGATAATTTTGTAATATTTAAAGGGTTGAAAGAACTTATAATAAAAACATGCAATACATGATTTATGAGAAAACATATATAGTCCATTCAAGTGTGCATTTAAGGAGTGGCGTATTATGATTGATTACATATTGGGTCAAGAAGTTGCATTCTAATAATCTAATTTCGTTTGAGTGGCTTGGTCATAAGGACGCTCACACAAGCGCTATTAAAAAAAATAGCAACAATTGACATACAATATTTACTATTGAATAGTAAAATATCGTCGTAAATCTTTATTTATCGAAGAATAAATGATGAATTATCAAAAAATAAATAAAATTGTTCAACTACAAGCTATTTAGCGTAAATAGGCAACCAATATATAAATATATATATATATATATTCCATTCATTTTCCTCAACAAATTGACTACACTTAAACTAACGTCTCCCATAATATGAGGTGAATTGAACCACGTTTTATTAAATCGATACATCTGCTATATGACTTTTTGAAATCGAATTGAAAAAAGGTTATTGATAATGGGTAATTATTGGTTTAACGCTTTTGATTTTTTTTTGTTATCAAGTTATCGGTTCTTAACAGTCTGAGAGTTTTCTTAACGGGTTAACTGATAACCCATAGTAAACTAGATAATCATATTTATATCATTTGGTATATAAAGTCCTTGACTTAGAGTTTAGTTTCATACTTTTATTTCTGTCTATCTCAAACTTTCGATTCTACAATGTGACAGTGTTTGCTTTTGAGCAAGATGCAATTTGTAAACTCATGTGCATGGTTCATTTGGTATGTCTCCTTGTTTCCAAGTGATTTTCAATTATTTGTTTTGTATCAAATCTTAATAGTTAAACCGATAATTGATCCCACTAATTACCAGTAACTGATAAGTCAATATCTTAATGATTATTCTATAACGTTTAGCATGTCTACAAACTGATAACTTAATTGATAAATCCAACTGATCAACTTTTAGCCAAATCGAACCGACTGATGCGCTACTTAGTTGAAATTGTTATAAATTTGCTAATTAGGGCTTTGAACGAAATGTATTTGTAAAAGTCTACCTATTATTTTCTTTCCTCCATCATGGACATTACAAAAACTTTTTTGAGGTATTTAATAATCCCTTAAAATATTTATTTTGTCTAATTTTTTTGTCATAAATATTTAATGACAAGCGTTGAATACCACTTTGAATTGGTTGATGTCAATGGGACACCAACTAGACCAAATGTGACTAATACAACTAACTTTATTCCCATAATAGTAGTAATTAATTAACAAATAGATTAAGACCTATTAACAATTTATTCCTTTTTTTAATAATTAAAATTAGACTAAACCTGAATGATCAGAATTCAGTAGCAACCTGTCTACATAGGACACTTAATTAATCATGTAAATGAATTTGGTCATATATTATGTCCGACATGAATTTATGATACATTTGATACCACCTAATAAAAAGAAATTCAGCATCATAACAATAATAAATTAATCTTAAAAGAAATTAAAGATATATTAGTATAGTCCTCAGTTGTCTTTTTTTCATCATTAATAAAGATATATTCTTGATAGTTTTTTTTCTTTGTTTTCTTCTTCGATATTCGGTATCTCGTATCCTTATTATTTCTCCTCGCCTGATCTAATAAACCCTCTCTCATCTTATGTCATACTTTTTTTTAGGTGGATCGAGATTTTAAATATCATGGATTTGAGTTTTTTTCATAATTTTACCACAATCCATTTGATTTATAGAATTTAAGATCTTTTATTTATGCTTATTTTGATAATTAACACGGTTCTCTTTAGACAATTTAATATGTCTTCCAACGTCTGTCATGATCCAAACCGAGTCGTGAGTGGCACCCACACTTAATCTCCTAGGTAGGTGAACCAATGAATTCAACCACAACTTATATTAATTTATCATTCAGCTTACAAAATATTAACCATAATGCGGAAGCTTAAATCTTATTAGTGTAAGAAGCACAAATCCATTATAGTCTACTATATGTCATTTCCAAAACTTGAAAGTCATCACATTAAGGACATCTAATCTCCAAATACTAAGTCTAAGAGTATCAAAGACACCGAAATAAATGAAATAAAGTAATTTGTGTTCGAAAACTAAGGGCATCAGGTCATGACCGAGAGAATCCAACACAAGCTCAAATGAATAGCTCACCCTTGAACCTGATATGCTGAGACTGGCTAGAGCTGAGGGTGAGTCAAAGTCGTTGGTACACTCGTTGCATTCCATAAAAAGAAAACAAAGAAAAACACAAGTAGGGCTCAGTACAGGGCAACATGTACTGAGTAGATATCATCGGCCATCCCAAAATAGAAACTAATATATATGTAATGAATAATAGTATAAAATTAACTATGACACTTAGCAGGTGGCAAGCAACAAACAACATGAACCAGTGACAATAACACTAAAGTAAGTACGCAATCAATCACAATATCAATCACACATATGGGGACTCATGCCTCCACACCACGCTCATTTGGGAAATGGGTTCTTTGAGATTGAGTGCATTAAGTTAATTCAATATTTTTTTCCTTTAATGTTACCGTGTCGGAACGTGACACTCCGATCCAATTATACCGTGTCGGAACGTCACACTCCGATTCATTATACCGTGTCGGAACATGACACTCCGATTCAATTATACCGTGTCGGAACGTGACACTCCGATCCAATTATACTATGTCGGAACGTGACACTCCGATCTAATAACATCATTAATTTATCATTTATTATCACCACTTTTCAATTCATTAACAATATTTCATCAAGCCTTCTTTATTCAAGGCATCACTTCGATAGAGAGGGTTTTAGATTATAAATTTCATGGTCTCGGGATTTCAGACCAATCACAAACCACACAACCACACAATCAAGTACATAGAGAACTTCACAATATCACTCAATGCATATCAATCACTATTAAGAGTCTATCTATCTATCAAATAGAATAAAACCATAACCTACCTCCACCAAGAACCGAAGTCAAGCAAGCTACTTTTCCAATGCTTTTCATTTCCTCCATGCCTCCGAACGTTTCCAATCTATCAAGTAGGCATAATTTGTAAGTTAACGAGTCAATAGACGCCCAAGGATAAATCTCAATTCCTCCAATTAGCATAACTTTAATAATATTAAATTAATATAATATACCTAAAATTTAATTACCTATCTCAAAAAGTTAAACTTAAATCATAATGTGATAATTAAATAATTATCATATTCTGAAAATTAGAGGTGTACCGTGAATAATTAACCGACTAACTATTTCTAATGTTGATCACTGTAGCTATTATTCCACTCCCTTTTGAGCCTAAAATCATTGGCTAGTGATAGGGCAATCATTGCCCCATGATTGACATGAGATAAGTCATCCACAGTTTGCCCAGATTCCAGAACGTAGCATACATATAGCAATTTTTCCAATTTACTCACCAATCACAAGTCTTCCTTTTCAATATAATTCAATTTCTCCACTAACATTTGTTCCCAAATTCTTTCAACTAGCACGTTATACCCTTACAATTGTTATCAAACTATGCAATATTTTAATATAATCTAAACCCCTACATATTAACTAACCCTTGAATAATTCACAAGTTACAAACATTAAATTGCTAATGGATTACCCTTAATCATTAATTACTATCCATGTATACAAACATCAAAAAAGTTAAGAACTTCTCTGTACCTGAACGCCTTTGTTCTGTTTCTCTTCGCGCATACAATCATGCGGCTCTTTTCTACACATCAGTTATCACCCTAATTATATACCTTAAAATTATAAAAAGTGGTGAAAGTGATTCACTACTTATTATAATTTTAATTTTCTTTAACCACCAACTAAATTAATTATTTAAACTACCCCTTAATTTTATAATTATAGTTACGAATAGTCCAACATACTCATTTAAAATCTATTGAAAGAGTTTTTTATGCAATAAAAAACTTTAGTACTCAAAATGACCCATTAATGGTGTTTATATAGACAATATTAGGACTTAGGATTAGATTAACTAATAAACGGGTTCACTAAAAACTAGCATCCCTTATGGATGTATAATTTTGTTTAAAGGATATTCTTACTGACACGATCAATAATCCCAAGATGATTATCATATAAAATGTGGTATAAAGTTTTTATCGTATAAATAATCTTAAAATTATTAATTTCATAATAAAAAATTTAATCAACTATGAGATAAGTTAATTATGTATCTTATATGCAAGAATCATAAATTCAAATTTTAAGTGTGATACTTTGTTAATTTTTTGACAAAGCAAATATTTTATTTGATAAATCATGAGGAAAGAGAAATAATTATTTTAACGACAAACTTAAACTTGTACCGTTTTAATTAGTAGTACTAGATATTTTCATGTATTCTTAATGAAAAATATTACTATTAAAATAGGGTTGACTTAACTAGTATTAAACTTAATATAAGACTTTAGTGGATGCCCTATAATGTCATTTAGGGTCACTTATTAGAAGAAAGATTAAAAAAGACAGTCAAATATAATGACAACTTTTTCTTCTAGATTATTAATTTCAATATTGCACATTTATTATTATTTTATTATTAATATAATAGACAATTTTTTTCTCTTCTGAATTATTCTAAGTGAAGTTAGGTTAATATATGCCACAATATTGATTTTTTATTTAACTTATATGTTAATAAAATTAGACTACTAGACCATTAAAAAAGTTCTTAAGTAAAAAAAAAAGAGAAGAAGTAGAAGAAGAAGAAGAAGTTGGATTTAGATAGTTGAAATTAATTTATTTATTTTTGTCAATTTTAACAAGCTTGAGAATTCACATTTTTATTTTTAAAATGTTACATATGTTATGGTCGGTTTTGATGATGAAACCAATTTTAACCTTTTAGATGTGATTATTCTAGAATTTTAAACGATAGTAATTTTATCGATTAACTAATTAATTGTTAGTTCTAAATTTAATCTTCTCATATTGATTTGGTCAAAAATAAAAGGATCCACAACTCCTTAAGTGCTTACCTAATAAATGTCTCAATCCCAAGTATGTTTAAGAAACAATATGAATTTGTATTGTTTATCTTTACTTTTACACGTTTTATTTAAGATCTAGCCAATTTTTTAAAAAAATTATAAATTTTACCTTGAAGAAAATAAACTTCAAATGAAACTTTTAAAAGTTATTAAAAAAACGTTTATTTTCCTTCTCTTTCTCCCTCTCTTTCACTCTTACTATATACAAGTCAAACTCAATATTAGAAGTCTGAAGTCAGGATTGACATGCTCCAACTCGTAGGACTAAGATTCGAAAATTCGAACCTCATGTATAAGGTTTGATAGAAATGGCTGAAGTTTAAAAGTGTTGTTAATTATTGCTATATTTTAAATAGATGTCCTTCACCCGGCTAAATCTATGAAACTAGCATATAATCTTGCGGAAAATTGTATGAAATACCAAACTATTAATTCAAATTAAATACTATATCCATAGTTTATTTTAATTGTAATTCGCAGCAAACATCCTCCTTTTTTTTGCCATCTGATTCGGTATACAATTAGCCGTTTTCGGTATACAATTAGTCATTATATACATTTTGGTATAAAATGTGTTTGTGTTTGTATAAAGCGAGAGAAAAGTGTATATACAAATACAAATACATATATTTTCGTCTTATACACTTATAATTATACAAATACAGACCTTATTATACAAATTACAATGTATAAATGAATTTATACAAAACTGAACAATTTGTATAAAATTGAATGTTTGTAGCGAATTATACAAATCAAAAGCTCCATCACAAACATAAAATTTGTCATGGAACGGAATTATGCAAACTATAGCTATAACATACAAATATGATTTTTATGTTTGCTATATGTGAAAATTGCTCTATAATCTTTGACAAGATAAAAAATTCGACATATCATTTTTTTTATGAGTATTATAACCATTTAATATTTATTGACTTGATTAATTTAAATTTGTGATGCATACATCATCTCTTTTGTTATTCAATTAAGTAGTCAAATTGGACAAGAAAGAAAGAAAAAAAAACTTTATATTTATTGGTGGGATCAATTAGTTGAAAATTATTTTTGAGAAAAATATAATTCTACTTGCAAAATGGTGCCAAAATTGTCTATTTTGGCCGCCAAATATGAAGCATGATGTTTCATGAATAACCTCATATTTAATTTCTACTACTTTCTTGGCTTTTTCCTTTAGTTTAAATCATGTCCAAAATCATAGTATTTGATATGAATATGCAGAAAAACTACAACTTCTAGGCAATTTCTCCTATTTTCATCACATGGAAAAATAATATGTTTATAATTTTATTTTTTTTAAAAAAAATTATTGTCCAACAATATCAAGTGTTAGAAAAACTTTTCTTGGAGGACTAGAATATTTTCTAAATTGATTGATATATTTAATATAATTAGTATAACTAGACATAGCAAAATGAATCTTCATATCGAGAGCATTAATATAGATAAATAGAGTCGTCCACTCTTAATTGGAGATTTCGAATTTAAACTCAAAAATGAAAAATATTTTTAGTACGGAGAATTTTCACTTTCAATATGTAAATCTGAATTTGTCAGGATTCTAAAGTGATTATGGAGCTCCGAGAGAAAATCGAATATTTAAAATAAATGTATTTTCTGAAAATTATTTATTTATTTTTGCTGAGAAAAACGTCAGCAGTTATTTCTATTTTAAAACTAACTAAAGGTGCAGTGGATCTCTCATATGCTTTGGATATTCTCTATGATTTGTTGTACCTTTTTCTTTTAAGGAACTATATGGTAATATCAGATTAAAACATAACAGTTTCTGATATTAATAATAAAGAAGTTTAATTAAAGGAATAATTGCACTTTTAATTCCTCAAGTCATTAATAAATTTTTTTATCCTTATAATATTTGACTAAGTATATTTAATTTTTAATTAGCTAAATGATACATTATAGCGTACCAATAAAAAAAAATAACATAATACATTGTTAATTGAATGACGTGATGCTTGATATTTCGTTAAATTTGTGAAGATCACAGTTACGAGAATCAAAAGTGCGTGTATCAATTAATCTAAAGCTAAATATACTTAATCAGAAATCATAAGAACCAAGAACAAAGTTTTCACTATTTGAGGACTATCCCTTAATGAGAAATAATTATTTTACTAAATTAGACATTTTTTCAGTTAAATAAATTACTCCCTCCATTCTATATTAAGTTAATTTTTGAGGCATTTTCCATTTTTCAAATTAACTTAATTGTTCAGTTTTCAAGACTACTTTTAGAGTGTTCTTCTAATTTTACCCTTCATTAGTTAGTATTGAAATTAGTGATTAATTAATATTTAGTTATTTTAATCATAAATTTGACAATAATTAATAAGGATAAAAATGAAAAACTAGGTTCAATTTATATCTTAATCTACTTTTCTTAAAGGATGTGAAATACCTAAAAAATTAACTTAATATGGAACGGAGGGAGTACCATAAGTATGACTATGATTAGGACCACCAATAAGGTAAACAATTAAATAGTTAGGTGAGAAGGTGATTTGTTAACATCTAAAATCAATGAGTTACTATAAGAATTACTTTATAATTGGATTACCTTTGATCGTATTTAACTTTCTTTCTAAATATATTAAAAAGTTAAATAGTGAATAATTATTTATCTAATTAGTACTTACTTGGTTATTTTAGATACTCAATCAAAGAGAAATAGATAGTTTACTTGTTTTACCATTTAATAACACACATGTTACGTTACATTTTTATATATATATTTCAAACATGTTACATTTATGTTGTTATATTTTATATTTAATTATATTATAATATGGTAAAAATAGTTTAAATATAACCTATTTTTCTACTTGAAAAAAGAATTTTATTTAGCGCGAAACACAATCGATCAATGTTGTGGAGTATTATTAAATACTCCATTTGTCGGAGGTGACTTACGTCAAATAAAAATTCTCGAATGAGATTTATTATATACTTTATCTGTTTTAAATTATTTGTCTAATTTGACTTAATACTAAGTTTTTAAGAAAATTTTACCAAAAAAAAAGTTTAAGAAAATATTTTTATTTATTTGAATTTTATGGTTTTACGCTAAAATTATGTAAAGTGTATGTTCGTTAATTTTGTGGCTTTAAACATGTGAAAATTTATAATTAAATAGTTGCTAAAAGACACGTTTTCATTTCTTAGTCTGATAAAAGAACAATGAATTTCTTTATTTGACAAATATTTTTAATAACACTATCAATATTTTACTTATGTTGGATATTACTTATTAGACAAAAACTCTGCGAAAGTGAACTTTTCCTTTAAAATGTTATTTATTTTGAGCATAATTTTAGAATATTGCAAATTCTCGTGATTTCTTTCTTAAACTTCGTGCTCGATCAATTCCGTTAATAGGACCCACGGGTCGAGAGAGTCCACGTCAGCTTACCATCTCGTTGTCAGTCAGAATCTGTGGCTAGTATCAAAATTTTCAATTATTGCAATCTGCCACCAATAATATAAAGGTACTTCAACTTTTGTCTACAAGTTTTGAAAAATTATTTTTTGAAAAAATGAATTACTCTTTTTTATACAAGAAAATTTTGACAAAATATCATTAATTAGAAGGTTACTATTATTTTCGAATTATATTTGAAAGGTTGGCTAAATTTGATTACCGGCTCAAAAATTGATCAAAAATACCCGATTTTTATGCGACTAAATGCAAATTTTATTGATTGAGTATTTTTAGAACACATGATCTTAAAAATGTTATGATTTTTTATAACTAAAAACACATATTAAGTATAAAATGAAAATTATAAAAATTTATAATATCTAATGGTATCAATTTTTTTGCTTTCAAAGGTATGACTTTCGTACTGTCATGTTACAAACTTAAAAGAACAATAGTATATTCAATATAATTTACGAATAAAATTTGAGAATAGTAAAATGTACATAGATCTTATTCCTATTTTTATAGGATAGAAAAATTATTTCTAATAAGCCCTCGATTCAAATAAAAGAAAAACGTGAAAATACACTAGCAAGATACAAAACAATCAACATAAACATAATTGATTTTTCTTTCAATATTTTTACGATTTCTTTCATTTTAATTTATAAGTGGGATCCAAGAAGAAATGACGTATACAAGTCTTATCTCTATTGCAAAGTTAGAAAGACGATTTATAAACCCTTGATTCAAGGAAAGTATTTATTGAACATACCAAATAAATAAAAACAATGTCTTTGAGTATATATAAAGTAGATACTTGTTAATTGAATTGAATTCATATAACTTTTTTTAGTATATCATTTACTAACCTTCTAAGATGAAATTAGGCCACTAACCATATTTTGAGTGAAACATAATTTTACAACTCTACCCTTGAATCTAAATCTCAATAATTCACTCTACATTTAGGTAACTAACCAAAAACTATTCCAAATAGGGTTGTATATCGGTCGGTTCGGTTCATTTTTGAAGTTTATCGATTTGGCTTATTGGTTATCGATTTGTAGAGATGCTAATCCGTTATAGAACCATTAAGATATTGGCTTATCGATTATTGGTTTATCGGTTTTTTATTGTTATCGGTTTAACCGATAAGATTTGACACAAAAAAAAATTGAAAATCACCTAGAAACAAGGTGACAAACTAAATAAATCATGCACATGAGTTCATAAGTTACATCTTGCTCAAAAGCAAACACTTTTAAATTGTAGAATAACCAAGTGTTTGAGACGACAACAATAAAAACAGGAAATCAAACTCTAAGTCAAGGATTTTATATACAAAATGGTATAAATATAATTATTTAATTTACTATCGGGTTATCGGTTAACCCATTAAGAAAAAACTTCAAACCGTTAAGAACCAATAATCGATAATAAAAATAATCAAAACCGCTAAACTAATAACCCAATACTGATAAACCAATAGCTTTTTTTTGTTTGAATTATCGGTTTTGATTGGGTTTTGAACAATCCTAATTCCAAATGTGGCACAAAGGGTAAAACAGTCATAAAAATTAACCAAATTTTGAAGTTACCAAATTCTTCACGTCAAACCTACTAAAATCCTAGCTGTTCATACACGTGTCACTCTATAATTGACTAAAATATCCTACAAGATTCCCTCTAATCCATTACGATCTCTCCACGTGTTAAAACAGCAAAACCATGGCCGTTAGATCATAACATCTGTATGTTCTATCAATACGCGTTGTGGTGCAGTGATAAGGTCTCGGGTTCGTACGAAGAAAATTCTGTTGGGAGCGTTATTCATAATAGGTTTATATTGAGTGGTTCGAATTTAGTTGGGGTTCCAATATAGTCTTTGGATTCGGAACGAAAAAAAGAAAATTATGTTCTATAAAAAAATGACCATTTTACCCTTGAACCCACTATAAATTCATGCTAATAGCCTCCATTTAGAAAGATTAGTGAATAAAACCCATTAGTGCTCTGTTTTTTTTTCTTCAGTAAACAAAAATAAAATCTCCATTTTTTTTTCCTTTCCAATTTTTGGAGAGAAAATCCAGCTAGGGAATGCAGAGAGATGAGAGGCTCTCGATTTTCTAATCCCCTTTTTTACGCCGGAAACATCCAAAAATCAGTCGCCGGCGGCAGGAATTGCCACCGGAAACACGTTGAAGACGGGTGAATCACTCACCCGTTTTCGCCTTCTCCGTTCACCAAATCCCTTTTTATTAACAGATTCAAACACCCTTTTCAATCTTTAGTCTCTTTTTTCAATCAATTTGGAACAAAAAAAATGGCTCCGGAAGAGAAATGTGGAGCTTTGAACGGAAAGTATGAACTTGGTCGGCTTTTAGGCCATGGAACATTCGCGAAAGTTTATCACGCACGAAACGTGCAGAACGGTAAAAGTGTTGCCATGAAAGTTGTGGGGAAAGAGAAAGTCATTAAAGTCGGTATGATGGATCAGATCAAGCGAGAAATCTCCGTTATGAAAATGGTGAAAAACCCGAATATAGTCAAGCTCCACGAAGTCATGGCGAGTAAAACTAAAATTTACTTCGCCATGGAGTTCGTTAAAGGAGGTGAGCTTTTCGCGAAGATCGCGAAAGGCAAGCTGAGAGAGGATGTTGCTAGAGGTTACTTCCAGCAACTGATCTCAGCTATCGACTTCTGTCATAGCAGAGGAGTATTTCATCGCGATTTGAAACCTGAGAACTTGTTGTTAGATGAAGAAGGAAATCTCAAAGTCACTGATTTCGGGTTAAGTGCATTTACGGAACATTTAAGACAGGACGGATTGCTTCACACAACTTGTGGAACTCCGGCTTATGTTGCCCCTGAAGTTATTGGTAAAAAAGGCTACGATGGTTCAAAAGCGGATATTTGGTCCTGTGGAGTGATCCTCTATGTTTTATTAGCCGGTTTTTTACCATTTCAAGACGAAAACATCATGGCGATGTATAAGAAGATTTACAGGGGTGATTTCAAATGTCCACCTTGGTTTTCTTCTGAAGCTAGGAGGTTGATCACGAAGATGTTGGATCCGAATCCCAATTCAAGAATCACCATCTCGAAGATCATGGATTCGTCATGGTTCAAGAAATCAATCCCAAAGACAATAAGGAACAAAGATGAGGTAGAATTTGCATTTGCCTCAGATAAGGCTAGTAAAGAAGTTGAGACAATGAACGCGTTTCATATCATTTCGTTATCTGAAGGGTTCGATTTGTCACCATTGTTCGAAGAGAATAAGAGGAATGAGAAAGAACAGATGAGATTCGCGACTACTAGGTCAGCAAGTAGTGTGATATCTAAGCTAGAGGAGGTAGCAAAGACATCGAATTTCAGCGTAAAAAAGAGTGATTCATGTGTAAGGCTACAAGGACAAGTGATTGGGAGAAAAGGGAAATTGGGAATTGCTGCTGATATATTTGCTGTGACAAATTCATTTCTAGTTGTGGAAGTGAATAAAGCTAGTGGTGATACATTGGAGTATAATCAATTCTGCAGCAAAGAGCTTAGACCAGCACTTAAGGATATTGTTTGGACATCATCTACACTTACTTGAAGGATAAAATAAGGTGTAGATTTGGGAATTTTATTTAGTTGTGTTTGTTTTCATGTTGTTAATTAGATTTTTATTAATTTAGAGGCTCTAAGAAAGTTTCTTGAATTGTTGAATGTCTTTTGTGTTTGTTTTGCAAATTTGCATCTACTTTTAGTTGTTGTTCTAAAATTGTGTGTTGTGCTTTAATAATGTGTGTTTGTTGTAAATTGTGATGTTTCTTTTGATTCAAATTTGAGTGTTAGAATCAATTTTTCTATATCTTGATGCAACTTGCAAGTAGGGATAGAGCTAGAAGGCAACGCAGATCCAACAACAATATTGTGTGCGCATATTTACTCCTACATATCTTCAACAAATAGAGAGATTGTTCTCGATAGACGCTTAACTTAAGATTGAGATGTTGTTTATGATAAATCATTAATCTGAATGTGACATAGTTATCAAAAACATGTATACAAATTAGATTTAAAATCTAATTATGAACACATAATATCATTATTTTAAAATTTAGAACTCATAAATTCAAATCCGCTTTTGGAGAAAGTGTTTGTTATAAGTCCAATGAAAACACTTCTCTGGTAGGCAAATGACCATATATCATATTGTCTTCTTTGTGATGTTGAGAGGTGCAAATGACCATATATCATATTGTCTTCTTTGTGATGTTGAGAGGTGCAATGTATTTGTTTAACCTTAGTATTGTCCACCAATGTGATAGTTAAACAAATTAGAAATAATATTAATATTTTAGGATGACGAATTTAAAAATGGAAGGATAAAATTATTGTGAGGCTGGTGTGTAGTTGTTGTTAGTCTTTTCTACTCATCTCAAAGAAGAGTGGATTTATCAAATTAGAATAGACTATCACCTTCTTTTAATTTGGTGTAGTTCGTTATCTATTGCCATTTGATATCTATTTTAAAGTTTCGATAAAATTTGATTGTGTTATATAAAGATTATTAAAAGAAAAAGTAAAAACTGAGTTATTCTTGTTCAATAGGCGTCAATAGACATTTCCTTGTCGGTAACTAACATGGTATTTGTGTGTTGATTGAGAACTCCAAAGGTTTTTTTTGTTTTTTTAAAGGAAAACAATTTATATGTTGTTATTTTTATTCATGCATTATAAATATATTATTCTTATTTTATGTGTATATATATATTTGCAATGCGAGTTGATAATGTTTTCATACAATTAATCAAATAATGTACATACAACTTAAGTAAAACTTTATATTGAGATTTTTTTTCTAATATGGTAAACCAAACCAATCGATAAAAATTAAAATGTAAAGAATCAACTATGCTACTCGATTGTTTCAAAAATATTATTAAAATATAATACTTTACTCATATTTTAAAAAAGTTTGAGCAACATTGAAACTAGAATTGACCATCAACTTGGGTCATTGAAAACATATGTAAGATGTAGATTTAGATCTATCTACATGGAGATTAAAATTGCATAAAAATAATCAAGTTCAATATTTATACATTAAACATCATGTGCATGAAAAATATTTCGAGACTAATAATACTTATAATTAAATATTGAACAAATTTAATCTCAAATTTTATAATGTAATAACCTCCCTAATCCCTACAAAAGCGGCTCCTTAGCCTAGAGATATGACCCAATTTGTTTTTTCTTGTTTTATAATGTTTCGTGTCTATTTTAGAGCTTGATTAATTTAGATTCGCATCGAAGAATTCTACTTTTAAGGAGTAAAACGCTTTTTATCAAAAATGACTACATATCCAAAGTTGGAATGCAAAAATTCTGATTAAAAACAAAAAGGTAACACACGGTCACAATGTCATTGCTTGAATTTCGAAAATCACATATAGTTTTTTAATTTTTAGCTTCAAATACTTGTCCATGTGGGCTCTCATGAGTCATTTCTTTTGTCCTTCTATTATGAAGTATCAATTTGTTTTTTTACTACATTTGCTGTTTTTCTTTGGAGTGACTTGTGTGTTATCAAGGAAAAAGATAAATACTTCACTATTTTCTGCTTTCCCTATAAATAAAATATAAATAAGTATATAAGAAAATGGTAACTACGAAAAAGCCACTTTCAATATTGCCTTCCAAGAAGATGAAATGAAAATATCTCCATGTTATTTTATGAAGGATTCTGAGTGTTTAATTCCACCATGTCATCCGAAGGTCACACATTCGATTATAGAACTAATCTTTTGGAGAAATATAAAGTAATATGTACAATTTTTTTATAGAAATATATGATAATGTTGTTTACAATAGATCCTTAAAGTCCGATTTCATAACAAGGAGCTTAGCACACTGAACTATATATACTTTTTATTAATTTTTTGATTTTAGTAAAAGCAATTTCGAAATTATTTATATTACAATTTTGATATTGATTTTATACCATACTCAATGTGGATTAATAATAGCAGAAATAAAATAATATGATCAATATATTTTTTTCCAAAGCTCTTCCCAAAAATTCCTAAAAAAAAAAAACTCACTCTCAAGAATAACTTACTCTCAATAATAATACCCAAGGTCGTGTCCAAAAATGTCGTAAAAATAGTGAGACTGAATGTACAATACTCCCAACTCTCTACGGAAGGTTCCATAAAAGTTTCGCAAAAAATTCACTCGTAAGCCATATCATCAAAATATTTATGGAATAAAACACACGAAAAACTGAGAAAATCACCTAATTCTTATAAATTGGCCTTAAATGCCTAAAGTTCACTAAAAAAAAATGAGACAGTACATACTGCTCCCCCGACTCCCTACGGAGAGTTTCATAAAGGTTTCACAGAAAATTCATTCGGAAGTCATATCACCAAAATATTCATGGGCTAACACACGAAAAACTGATAAAATCACCCAATTCTTGTAAATTGGTCCTTAAATGTCAAAAGATCACTCTAAAAATGGTGAGATTGTACGTACTACTCCCCCACGTCCCTACGGAGGGTTCCATAAAAGTTTCGTAAAAAATCGTCCAGAAGTTATATCATCAAAATATTCATGGGCTAACACACACGAAAAGTTGAGAAACTCACCGAATTCTTAGAATTTGGCCCCTAAATGCCCAAAAATCACCCTGAAAATTGTGAAACTCTATGTACCGAAAAAATGTCCCCATAGATTCTTTGCAAAAGGTATGACCAAACAAAACTCGAATCCAACTTCAAAATTCTAAATAATTTTTTAAAAAAAATCATGATGAAATGCCCACTTAATTTGATGGATTGTGGGCCGGATATAATTGAAAATTCATTCAAAATAAATTAATTTAAACTCATCTCAAATTATTACTAGTAAAGTTGATTTTGAGAATTTCATTCAAATACAACTAGGAATAAACTTAATAATTAAAAAAGTGGAGAAATATATTTGACACTTTACACACAAATCACAATAAAAGTTTTGTAACTCTCTTTGAACAAAAACTCTTCTCTTTTCTTCATCTTCTCATTCGGGCGGCTGGCTAGGTATGTCTTCTTTTCATCAACTTTTTTCCAGTTCTATGCCTTTTTTCTTCGAATTTTTTTAAATCTAATCTGAGCTTTTGTTTAAAATTGTGTTTAGTGATTCGATAATTGTAATTTTCTAAAAGATTTTAAGATATATCGTAATTCAAATTATTGGGTTTGTGATAGAGAGTTGTTTAGTTGTAAAATAAATAGTGTTTGTTATGTGACTCACAGGAAACATTTTGGCATTTTCAATTGTTGCCCCAATCGAATTTTTGCTTAACTAGCTCTTGGATTTCTGTTTCCATGGATTCACCGTCTGATTCGTAAGTTACTTTGAGCTCTTTGCCCATTTTTCTTTGGTATATCACCTTGTTTAAATGCAATTCGATAAATAAGCTACTATAGTGTATTTCTTAAACTATATTTGCTTGGACTCTCCAAAAATGTTACTGAACCCATGTCGCGTCAGATCCTCCAAACGTACACTATTTTTGGAGGATCCAACACGCACAACAACATAAGTGAAATCTCCAAAGTGTGGTCTGGGAAGGGTACAGTGTATGCAGTCGTTAGTCCTTATAACTACCTTGAATAGGTTATTTTCGAAAAACCCTTGGCCCAAGAAAATTGAAATAGTAATAAAACGAAAAGAAGGTAGAGGGGGAGAAACATGATAACGAATAGCAAAGCAGTAACAACTATATGCAAGGAACGTAACAACTACAACAAGGTGTGATCACCTAAACAGTGTAAATTATAGATGAAGAGACT
Source organism: Solanum chiquidenum (assembly GCA_029582725.1). NCBI lineage: Eukaryota > Viridiplantae > Streptophyta > Magnoliopsida > Solanales > Solanaceae > Solanum > Solanum chiquidenum. The sequence goes on from JAJOOS010003759.1 coordinate 30,191, forward strand.
GAGCAACATAGTTGTTATATAAACTTCGTATCTCTTGTGGTTTCTTTGTGAGGTGAATTTGAGTTTCTTTTTGTTGAAGGCAAGTTATAAGGAGGAGAAAAGGACCGGCATTTGAGTATTTGGTTCCGCTTATTTATGCGCCGGCTCTTCCTCTCAGTAAGTTTTGATCCTATCCAATTCTTGCTTATTTAATTCATTATATATCATTATTTTATAGATTATCTTTTGTTTGTGAAATTTTAGATGGATATGCTATTTATCTTTTATACCTCATTGCATTTGATGTTTTTGGGTTTTCAGTTAGGATAGCACTGAGGCACAAGCCAGTTCTTAGGGATCGTTTGTTCTATGGTGTCTTGGCTGGTGCATTTGCTCATGGAACTTATTTAGTGTATCCTTTATCTCATCCATTTACTATTGCTTATTCTTCCCCGCACGCCCCACACCCCCAAATTTTGTGAAAGTTTATGTTTTAATAGAAGCTGATGGTACATCAAATGAGTTCAAAGGTATCTTCTGCCATTTGCTCTGTCTAACTTTCCTCTTCCCAAAGCATATTGTCAATGTCTTAACTATGTTTTTTACCTCCGACGCTGCCACGTAGATATCAATTTTAGTGTCAATAGGATCCATTTCGACCTACCAAAATCAAAGTGAAACACAAAACAGACCTTTGTTTTAAGATTATAGCTTCAAGTGCGATGAAAAACATTTCATAGGTTGGTGGTATATGATATTTACATGTTAATGCAAGCAAATTTTAGTAGAGAAAGTAGTACGGGGAAGTCCATATTCCTAAAAGAACTTTGCTTCCTCCTTTGAAGCAAATACTTCTTGTGAGAAAATCTCTAGATCATGCTATGTCAACCAAACACCATAAAATGATTAGATGAAGGAACAACTCTATAATACCAAATAGAACCTTTCACATATCTATATCCGAGAACGAAGCATCTAACAACCCCTTTGTACGATTATTCTAATTCCTTTGTATTTCTGTTATGGTAGTTATTATTACAATAAGAGGAGGTGAAGGAAGATAAATAACTAAGAGCAGTGGCAGGTGTGTTTCACTATGTCCTGTCATAAAGTTGATTTTCAACTTTGGTTAAGTTATTGAAAAAGAACATTGGTAAACAATGAAAAAATTATGCTTTGTGCTTAGTATCTAAGATGTTTATTCTAATTTCATGTTGTCCATCAATTGCAAGTATTCCTAGCACAACGAGTTCTTTGCTGTTGTTGCATCGATCTGAATGCTGACACCTAAAAACTTTCTTTTGGCATGTCTGGATACTTATATCTTATACTATTACAGTGGTTATTTCAAA
>JAJOOS010003760.1:0-33335 GCA_029582725.1 Solanum chiquidenum
TGGGTATAGGGGGTCTTGATCCACGGACACAGACCACGGACCGTGGTCTGATCTACGGACCGTAGGTCTGTCCGTGGGTCGAGACTTAGTCGATTTTTCTGAGCTGGTTTGGGGAGGGGTTGCAGTGGTGAACTACGGACCACCAGCACGGGCCGTGGTCTGACCTACGGTCCGTGGATGGTGACCGTAAGTTGCACCTGCAACTTCTCAAAATCTACATTTTTTGTCTGTTTCAGATACGGGGTGTTACAATAACTTAGAGTTCTTTGATCGAAGATTTGACATTCTTGAATTTATTGGCTGTAGTTGAATTAGTTATGGCTGTTTTCCGTAAGTGTTGGTTGAACTACATAGAAGTGAATATGAGTGAAGAAGAGATGAATGGTAGACAAGCAGGTCATCGGGATGGTATCGATGATATCAATAGTGTTTACAACCCTTCTCAATCGGATGGGATGGGTGCAATTTGCATCCCGCAAGCTGATGAGAGTGCGATGTTTGATGTCACTAGAACAACTCTTTATTTACTCCAAATGAGAGGGTTATATGGAGGTCTAGAACATGAAGACTTGCATGAGCATGTAAGAAATTTTACAAAGGTGTGCAGCCAGTTTTCATTCAAAAATATGTCACAAGAGTCAATTCGGCTGCGATTATTTCCACTATCCTTAACGGGAGAAGCTAGTAAGTGGCTAGCCGAGCTACCAAACAATTCCATCACATCATGGGAGGAGCTGATTGAAGCATTCAATACAAGGTTCTTTCCGCCATCAAGGATGATGAAGCTTAGAGATGATATTCAAGGTTTCATGTGACGGGAAGGGAAACCCATCCATGAAACTTGGGTGAGGTTCAATAAACTCTTACTTAAAAGCCCAACTCATGGGCTACCAAACGATTTGTTACTCTAATATTTTTACCGGAGTCTTGATTTGGTTAATAAGGGAGTGGCTGATCAATTGGTACAAAGAGGATTAATGTTATAATCATTTGATGTGGCTTTGTTCCTTCTTGATGACATGACTAAGATAAACCAAGAGTGGTACACCCAAGAGGATCAAGTTTCTCCATTTTGTTTTAGATTGATGCAAGAGCAACTTGATTAAGAGAGAGAGAGAGAGCGATGAAAACATCAAGAAAATGTTAACCCAAATGGAAGTTCTACAAGAGCATATAATGGGGACTTGTGTAATGTTTAGAGTTGAGGAGGGTTCTTCTTTCGGTTACTCAAGGCCGGGGGAGAATCAAGGTTGGAACTCCAAAAGATATGATGAGGGTTTCTACCCACGCTATATGCAGCAAAGTGGAAATCAAGGTTTGAACTATCACAGGGAGAAGAGCAAATGAGATGCTATCAAGATTGGGCTGAGCAAGGTGATTATTGGAGAAGGGAAGATGATCATGATGAGAGCTATACTCACTCGAGTGAGAGCCCAAAATCGAAAGAGAGTGCAAGTAGTGTCACGACCCGAGCCTACACCCTGGACGTGGCCAGCACTCGAAGACCATTGCTGGTCCCCAAGCGAACCCTCATCCTGGCTGACTACAGGCGAAAAACTGATTCAAGCATACAAAGCTTAAAAACTGAAATAAAAGTTCATAAAACCTAAATTAAAACTTTAACTCAAATGAAAACTCTGAATAATAAAATATTTTCAACTCGCCCAAAAATTGGCAACTTAAGTATTTGAAATATTTAATAAAATAAATAAATAATACAGACTTCTCAACTATATTGACTATCTATGCAGCCTCTAACTGATAAAGATGGAAGTCGGGACAAGACCCACGACATCCTGACTAAATTAAAAGGTAAATGAAATCCTCCGAAAGCAAGGAGGCTCACCATAGCTAACTCGAACTCTCGGATGTATCAACGAAGCTCCTGAATACCTGTGTCTACATCATGAGAAGATGCAGGCCAAATGGCTCAGTACGTGGAATGTACGAGCATGTAAGGGGAATTCTAAAGCATAAACATAAGCTTGAAACTTCATAAAAAGGAAACATACTTGCCTCTTCTCAAACTTACTCAACTCAAGAAATACTCAAGGATATTCAAAAATACTCAAACTTAATCAACTCAGAGATTAGATACTCAACTCAAAGATATGATATTCGACTTTGGGTACTCAACTCAATATAAAGCAACAATACACATGCAATAAATGGAAAGCTTTATAAAACAGTAAAAACAACTTAGTTCGTTAAAGAAATGTCCTATACTTAGTTTATGTGGGAGATTCTCTAACCGACAACCACCGCTATGAGCCTAAGTGGTGATACAACGTCTTGCCCATGCTGCCAGAAATGTCCTATACTTTGCCGTCATATAGAACGCTTTAACTTAGTGGATCCACTAGCTTAACTTATGTGATCATCTAAAATGTATGACCCATTAATACCCATGATGGCTACATGGTTTATGGAGACTTGAGTTATCTGAACTTGCATCCCCATATCGGTGCTCAATACTACTCCTAAAACGTACTTAGCTCATATGTTTGTAAAAACAAAACTCGTTCTATAATTACTCAAAACTTAGCTTTAAAGCTCTCTTGGAAATCATAGTTTCCTCTTTACTGAAAAACTAGCTCAAATGCTCTTTTGAAATCTCAGTTTCCTTTCTTGTTTAAATGTGAAAACATTTACTCTTTGGGAATACATAGTCTCGATATACTCTTTTGAAGAAATGAACTCCACTCTTTACTCTTTACTCTTTGCTTAACTCAAAACTTAAGTCATAAAACAAAGTTAATACGTTTGTAAAAGACTTTTTAAAATATGGTTCACACCGAATTATGGACATGAACAACTCAATGCAAGATTTTCAATAACCATAGATAGAACTCAATACTTGGAACTCAAGAACTTCAATAATACTACTCACTTCAGGAATTCTCAACTCAGAGGGTTCATTCAGAATTTATGAGCATGAACTACTCAACTCAAGGACTCAAAAATACTTCTCGTTTCAAGATTGTTCGACTTATAATGTTCATGCGGAATTATGGGCATGAACAACTCAACTCATGAACTTCATGGGTAATAGGTAATAGTCCCATGATTAGGATTATAATCTCAAATGGGTTAGAAACTCAACACTTAAAGGCTTAGAACTTGGAGATATTACTCCTCTCATAGATACTCAACTTATGGAGTTCATGCGGAATTTATGGGCATTAACGACTTGACTCAAAGGTGTACAAACTACATGGAACTTATGTATACGACTCTTCTCTTTCTTTGACTTCCTCAAAACTTAGTTCAAATCGATAGTTGATCTCAAAGGATTTACAATTGAACTTAAAGGCTTTCTTGAACTCCATTCTTAACTCTCTCTTGAATGTGAATTATGAATTCAAGAGTTATGGTTTATGATAATAAAGATGTCATGATGACAAGGTAGACTCATGAATACATTATTCTCACTCTCATACTCACTTGCTCGAGTTTTGAAACAAGTTACTAGATATTGTATTAAAAGGCTCCCCAAAAAGACTCAAAGGGACTTTCTCAAAATGTTCGAATGAACCCTCAAAACTTAACCCTTAACTCTACCTTGAATTTGAAATATGATTTCAAGGTCATGATAATGTTATGAATAATTTCTAGGTGTTTAGAAGTAGCTTAGAGTAGTTAGAATCGAAAAGGAGTGAAGGTGCACTTTAAACGAACCCAAACGGGGCAACCGACGACAAAATGGATGGGGCAGGTGACCCTGGCGCTATGGGTGGCGCGGGGCGCCAGCCCCTAAACTTCAAAGGTGGGTTTGGGGCGCTCTGGCAGGCGCATCGCGCCAGGCCCTAACCCAGAAAATTCAATAAGTTTCCTTGCTCGTTTTCTCACGCTATTTCGCCTAAAATCGAACAGTTTCTTCCCTAATCACTTGGATTCGATTTCTTAACTTAATTACACTCTAATATACTGAAAAAAATACTCAAGTTACTCAATTTCATCTCAATAAATCATCAAACAACCCAACACAACAAGATTTAGAATGAACCTCAAGAACACCTATCAAGAACTCATCAAGAACTCTAATCTTTCAACTTCAAGAATGAAATTTCACTGAAAATAATATGTTTGGCATGTGGGTGAACAAACCCAACACTATGGAAGCTTATATACGTGTTAGGGATTAAACCCACGGCGAAAATCCGCAACAAAACGCAAGACTCTCGACGAACGATTTGATCATCTCCTTTTTTCTCTTCTTGAACTCTCAACTAAAACCCTAGGCTAATTTTAGAATTATAAAACTGAACCTAATAGGATTAGACCCTTAAAATACTACTAAAAATGAATTAAATATGATTGGGTAAGGAAAAGACCAAAATACCCCTCACTATTTCCGGCTAACTTTCCTTAACTGGACAACCTAACTTCAAAAGGCCATATCTCACTCATCCGAACTCAAAACTTAGCAAACTTGGTGGCGTTGGAAAGATAATTCAAAGGTATTTTCTACGGTATCTGGTAGCACACCTAAATCATCCTGAGCTAGGAGTTATGGTCGTTTGATGTCAAGCCAAAACTCATTCTTAGCTTAACTTGCAAAATTTCAGATTTTGCTATTTCCAATTTAATTCTTTTTGGAACTCAAGGTGCTACATCTAGTGACCTTAACAATTAAGAAATTTTTAATTCCTTGGTAAAATCTCACTCACTACGAGGAACGATTCGAGTCTTAGTTCAATTTGTTTTTGGGGTCTTACAAGTAGTCCCTGGGTGAATGACATGTTGTCACGCATACTTGATAAAGTTGAAGGGGATGAAAAATGACTTTTCAGCATGGAACAGTAAGGTGAAGTCTCATGCTGATGCCATCAAGATACTTGAAGGTCAGTTGAGTTTGCTTTCAACCCAATTGACTCCAAAGTCTTCACTGGAAAATAATAATAAAGAGTTGGTTGTGGTTACTCATAGTGGAAAAGTAGCAATAGGTGATGTGATGGGAGATGAAGAAGATCAAAAACATGGAGGTGATAAAGGCATGGAGGAGCAAGAGGTACCTATCCATGAAAGCATTGCCCTAGAACCACAAAAAGAAGTGGAACAACATGTTCCAATCCCAAAAGTCATGCAACCTCTACCCAAAATACCACCCCCATTTCTCCAACGCCTAAAGAAGAAGAATGAAGATGAAAAGTTCAAGAAGTACTTATCGGTGTTTAAGACATTATCAATTAATCTCCCCCTTGTGGAGGCATTGTTGGAATTGCCAGGATATGCTAAGTTCATGAAAGAGTTAGTCACAAAGAAGAGGAGCTTGGATTTTGAGACAATTGAAGTTTCCCATAATTGTAGTGCAATTATGACTAAGGAACTGATCAAAAAGAGAGAAGATCCCGAGGCATTCACCATTTCGTGCACCATAGGCATGCTCCAATTCGCGAAAGCTTTATGTAATTTGGGAGCAAGCATCAATTTAATGCCTTATGCGATACACAAACAACTTGGATTGGGTGAACCGAAAGCAAACACAATGAGACTCTTGATGGCAGACCGGTCGATCAAACATCTCGTCGGGACACTTTATGACATTTTGGTGAAGGTTGATCGATTCATTTTCCCGGCCAATTTTGTCAGTCTTGATTGTGAAATAGATGCTGAAATTCCCATTATTTTGGGAAGGCCATTCTTAGCAACCGGTAGAGCATTGGTGGATGTTAAAAGCGGAGAGTTGACATTTTGAGTGAACGAAAATGAAGTAACCTTCAATGTTTGTAAGTCAATGAAACAGCCTAGTGATATTCATGTTGTGTCTGCCATGGATGTTATTGATGAGGCGGTGGCGAGCATGAGCCATTTGATGTGCATGAGCGAACCACTTAAAGTTGTGCTTTCTAACTATGATGAATTTGATATTCAAGGCTATGAAGAGGTGGTAGCTGCTATTTCGGGCTTAGGAGGGTATTCAAAGACTCCATTAAAGTTGGACATTGATTTAAAAAATAGAGAGAGTCCTCCCGCAAAGCCATCAATTTAAGAACCACCAAATCTGGAATTAAAAGCACTTCCCCCCATCTCCGATATGTTTTTTTGGGGGAAAATAACACTCTACCGGTGATCATTGCAGCTGACTTGCTTGAATGACAGGTAAAATTGCTTCTTGAGGTGTTACGAAAGAATATCAAAGCTATAGGTTGGACCATAGCCGACATAGTGAGCATTCCCCTTGGTATTTGCAGTCACAAAATTCAGCTTGATAGTGAGTGTAAACCGAGTGTTGAGCATCAGCGGAGAGTGAACCCACCAATGCAGAAAGTAGTGAAAAAAGAGACAATAGAATGGTTAGACGCAACTGTGATCTACCCTATTGTGGATAGCAAATGGGTAAGCCCGGTGCAATGTGTACCAACAAAAGAGGTATCACAGTAGTCCCAAATGAAAAAGAGGGAGATTATGCCTACGAGATCGATGACCTAATGGAGAGTATGCATGGACTACTGAAAGCTAAAAATCACCTTAACCTGTCCTTATGTAACGTTTGCATTTAAGAGGATGCCATTCGGGTTATGTAATTCCCTGACAACATTTCAGCGTTGCATGTTATCCATTTTTGCGGACATGGTAGAAGATTCTATGGAGGTATTCATGGACGACTTCTCAGTCATAGGAGACTCATTCGAAGAGTGCTTGGCACACTTGGGGCAAGTGCTCAAAAGGTGTGTGGAGACAAACTTGGTTCTGAATTGGGAGAAATGCCATTTCATGGTGAAAAAAGGCATAGTTCTTGGGCACAAGGTGTCACAAAAGGGGTTGGAGGTCGATAATGCGAAAATTGAGGTGATTGAGAAACTACCCCCACCAATTTTAGTGAAGGGTGTTTGCAGTTTCTTGAGACATGTCGGGTTTTACAGGAGGTTTATCAAGGACTTTTCGAAGATTGCATACCCCCTATTCAAACTCTTGGAAAAGGAAGTGAAGTTCTATTTTGATGACACGTGCATGGTGGCGTTCCAATGCTTGAAAGAAAAATTGGTATCCACCCCGGTCATCATCAACCCTGATTGGTCCGAATCTTTCGAAGTAATGTGTGATGCTAGTGGTACAACATTGGGGGTAGTATTTGGGGCAGAAATGCAACAAGTTATTTCATCCTATCTACTATGCTAGCAAGACTCTAAATAGTGTTCAACGTAACTACACTGTGACTGAACAAGAGTTACTTGCAGTGGTTTATGCATTTGAAAAATTTAGAGCGTATTTGTTGGGTACTAGAGTGATTGTACATACTGATCATGCTGCCCCCCGTTACCTAATGGCAAAGAAAGATGCCAAGCCAAGATTGATAAGATGGGTGCTTCTATTGCAAGAATTTGACTTTGAGGTCAAATATAGCAGATGGTGTGAAAATCAAGTGGCTGACCACTTATCAAGATTAGATGCTAAGGAGAATGAAGAACCTGAGGTTGACCTAAATGATTCTTTCCCCGATGAACAAGTGTTTGCAGTAACACTAAACCAACCTCCTTGGTATGCTGATTTCGCAAACTACATAGTGTATGGATTAATTCTGGATGAAATGGACTTCTACCAACAGAAGAGATTCATGTTCGATGTTAAAAAGCACTTTTGGGATGAACCATATTTGTTTCGGGAGTGTGTAGACCACATCATTAGAAGATGTGTCCCGGAAGAAGAAACAATGGAAATTCTTCACGCTTGCCATGCTTCACCAGTGGGGTTTCATCATAGCGGTGTGCGTACAACCGATAAATTCCTCCAAAGTGGCTATTACTGACCATCCGTTTACAAGGATGTGCACGAATTTGTGAATAAACGTGCTCAGTGTCAAAAGCAAGGGGGAGTATCCAAACGGCACGAGTTACCCCTCACTCCCATTTTAGAAGTTGAACTATTTGATGTTTGGGGGATAGATTTCGTGGGCCCTTTTGTGAGTTCGTTTGGTAATAAGTATATTTTGGTGGCCGTAGATTATGTTTCTAAATGGGTGGAAGTTGTTGCCCTTTCAAACAATGAAGGGAAAATTGTGGTTCAATTTCTGAAATGCTACATCTTTGCTAGGTTCGGGACTCCTCGAGCTATCATTAGTGATGGTGGATCCCACTTTTGCAATAAATGGTTCTCAATTGCATTGAGTAAATATGGGGTAAAACACAAGGTAGCAACTCCATATCATCCCCAAACAAGCGGTCAAGTTGAAGTATCAAACTGGGAGATCAAGAGCATCTTAGCCAAGACAATGAATGCTAATAGGACTGATTGGTCTCAAAATCTTGATGACGTACCATGGGCGTACCACACTGCATACAAAACTCCAATTGGTATGTCTCCATACCAGCTAGTTTTTGGAAAGTCTTGCCATCTACCAGTCGAATTGGAACACAAAGCGATGTGGGCTTTGAAAGCTCTGAATTTAGATTGGATAAGGACCTCAAAAGAGAGAGTAGAGTAGTTAAACGAGTTAGATGAATTTAGACTCAAAGTTTACGAAAGTTCAGCTCTCTACAAGGAAAAGATGAAGAAGTGGCATGATTCTAAAATACTTAAGAGAGAATTCAAGGTAGGAGATTTGGTGTTACTATATAACTCCCGACTTAGACTCTTTCCCAGAAAGCTCAATTCCAAATGGTCAGGACCATTTAGAATGACACGGGTATTCACAAATGGTGCCATAGAAGTTAAGGGGCCATAAGGATCTACATTTAAAGTGAATGGGCAACACTTGAAATTATACTTTGGAGAATACCAGAAGATCTCTTTGATTGAGGTGGTGTATTTGGAAGATGCCTGAGAGCATGTCCATGTCGTGCCACGACGTTAAATAAGGCGATTCTTGGGAGGCAACCCAAGTGTTAGTGTTTTAAATAATGTTTGTTGATTTTGCAGGAGTTGGACCATCAGAGAGACAAAAGTACTTTAGGTGAGTCGCCGAACACTCTCGGCGAGCACGACTTGGCCCCTCTTATAAACTTTAAACATGGTTTGAGATTTTGGAACATTCGGTGGGATACCTTCACCATTCGGTGTATTGCCGATGTGCTTAGGCGACCCGACGTTCCCCGCATTTTTGCTTCAACGCTGATAATGTCCCTCATGGATCGCTCGATGATGCTCTGAGTCTTTTATGCGAGTCATCGATATGTTCGGCGACCTCCTTCATCTTCGCCGATATGCCCTTCTCTGAGAGTGGGGCTCACTGAAACCAATGGTGATTCGACTCCCATTAGGCACATCGCCGAAGCGTTTCGCGATTGGTTCACTCGATCGCCAACTCAGTGCTTAGTGAAGATTCCTCATTACCTTCTTCTACTTGCTCACACACTAAAATGTTATCATTTCCTATTAGTTTTTCTTTATTATCCTTATTTTGTCTTATGCCCGCTCTCTAACCACATTGAGAACAATGTTGAATACTTTTGGAGGGGGTGGCAATCAGTTCATGAAACCCTCTTGTTTGTGTTTGAATGTGACTGTTCTCTTGCAAATTTGAGTTTCGGTTGTGATCAATATCGATGACTTGAATAGTGCTCATAAACGAACAAAAATGAATATGCGACCACGATGAGGTCAAATGAAGTTGCAGAGTCAATATGTGAACTTTTTGTATCTCGTTGTAACTAGCCAAATATCAAATTGAGTCTCATGTAATGAAAATTGAACACTAGCGAAAGTGTGGAGTCTTGTTCGACATTGGTATCAATGCCTTGTGTGATGAGCTTACCGTGAACCATGTGTGATAACACCTAGAATTTGCCCCGTTGGTCCGGTCAACTAAGTGAGGCAACCTCTTAAGATGATCTTAGGGAACTTTGAAGAGTGTGAAACAATTTGACCTTTTATCTCTTTTATTGGACTACCTTGTGAGTGTGTGAACCCCCACTTGAGCACTCCTTGAGCCTTAACCTTTTCTTGGAAGAAATTTGTTGAAAATTGTGACCTTTCTTGATCCATGACCCATAATCCTCATGATTTGTGGTTTGTTTGAATAACCAACTTAGGCTTTTGGCCTAAGTTGGGGGTATGGTGAAAATAGAAGGTAAATCAAGGAGTGCAAGGAAGTCCCCTTAACCCATGGTTTTGAGAAAAATGAAACCCCTCCATACAAAAAATAAAAGAGAGAACAAGAAGAAAAGAATGAAAAAGAAAAAAAAATGATTAAGTTGTGGAATAAAGTTGTGAAAATGCAAGAAGAAATGAGGTTTTCCAACAATCCATTGAATATGAATAATGGGTGACTTTTGAGCATGCATGAGCATAATGAAGAAAATGAAAGAAAGTATTGTTCACACCACATTTCATGAGGATTACAACCATTGAGCCTAAATGACCATATCTTTGCACTCATCCCCTTTTACAAGACTTGAAAAGACCTTTTTGATCTTGAGTGAGCTAAAACAAAAGGCGATTGGAAAATAAGGGGAAACCTATGGGTGAAATTATGCATTGTATTTATCTTTGTGAGTGTGAGTGTTGATCTTGATTCCGGAGCTATAATTTATTGCATCATTGTGTGTGAACATGGAATTATTTTTTGTGTGAGGGCATTTGAACACCTTTGTTGAGCTTGAACTTGCATTTGAAGCAAGTATTGTGAGCTTGAGATTCTTTGGTACTGGTGAGTCACAACTTGAATCTTTGAGTGCACAATTGATCATGGCATAAGTAAGTTCGGTCTTTGAGTGTGAATTCATGATTGAATCTTGTGTAGCACTATTTGAGACACACTTTTTGAATTGCTGAAATTAAGTTTTACTTGAGGACAAGCAAAAGTTTAAGTAGGGGTGTTGATAAGTCCACGATTTGGACTTATTTGAGGCTTTAATTTTAATAGATTTAGTGTCCTCAAATGCATGTTTTGTGCCAATAGCTGATGTAAATCCTTGAATTTTAGGTATTTGGATTGAGGAGCAAAGCATGAACACTATTAAGCAAAAAGGAACAAGACAACTGAAATAACGAAGAAAAGAAGGCCTGGTGATCGCCTAACCCCTTTGGCGAGTCTCCCAATGGCCATGAGTTTGCCTAAATGTTCCAAAGTGCCAAGCTAAAAGAGTGAGGAAAATGAAGGCCTGGTGATCGCTAATGTAATTCGGCGAATCGTCAAATTGCTACAATACCGCCTAAAGTTACATAATGCTAGAGCTAAACTGGGGGAAATTTTGGTGAGCAACAGTTTCATTCGGCGTGTCGCCGATCCATTCGGTGAAGGACGACCTGGTCGCCGATAGTGCTGATGCAGATTTAAAAAAGTGCTGATGGGCGAGATAGAAGGAAAAAGGGCGATTCGCTGAACTGATCGGCGATCTCGATCTGGATCGCCTAAAATTATAGTAGTCGAACCAAGAAGAAGTGAAAAATGAAGGCAAGATGAAAAATAGTCGGTGAAGCTCGACTTACCTCGCCGAGCATTCTTAAACAACTACACTTCAGATTTGTTTAAATATATTTTTGCTGCAGAAAAAAAAGGGATTCAGAAAATGTGAGGAAGAAAATATTCAGAGAGAGAGCTCTACCAAAGGTTTTTGAGAGGGATTTTTATCAAGATTTTTGTACTTATTTTTTAATAGAAGATATTTCTAGTTGATTTTCACATTTAATTCTCATTTGTACCCAAATATGGGATATTTGACGAAAGTTGATTTTCCCATTTTTGATATGAGTGGCTAAAACCCTTCTCTTGGGTTTTTTACTATGAAGCCAATTGTTGAAATTTGCTATGTGGGTATTGTTGAATTTCACATAATGGGGTTAATTTGAAATGGGTCTGATTTGTTGTTGTGTTTTGAAAATGTTTTGCATGTTTGGTGTAACAAATTTAGTATTGTGAACTTGCTCGAGAGAGAGGTGCATAACTAAAGTAGCAAACTCAGCATCCCTAGTTGTGGGTTACTTGGATTTTAGCTCGAGAGAGTGGAATACATAATCTATCCTTTGTATCCAACTCGGGAGAGTGGATTTGAAGAGGGAAAAAGGATCGGGTATCTTCCGGTGGTGTTGAAGTTCGAGAGAATTCGACATAGAAAAGGTAATTGTTCAAGAGAAAGTTATCTTACGTATGGTTTGACCTACCCACAACAAATTAACCTCTTGTGAGTATCAACATTCATCCTCTAAAGTGAAATTCGACAATTGGCTAGTCAATTCCCCAAGGCTTCCTTTATTATCTGATTGTTTAGTGTGGACGCGTGATATTGGAGTAAGAACCAAAATTTGAAATTTGAAATCAAAATCATTAAGGTGTAAACACACTCTATTTAAGAGATTGTTGCCAATTTGCTATCATTGAATTTGAAAGATAAATTGCTCCCTGTGGGATTCGAACCCAGCTCACTTAGTTGGGTAATAATACTGACTAACGACCGTTGACACTTAATATTGGATGAAGTGTCTTGATACGTTAATCAATCTCCTTTTGCTGAGATATGTTTGGAATATGGTATTATCTATCAAACTACTTCACATTATACACCACAGTCAAATGGTTTGACTGAAAGGAAGAATAGAGCATTAAAAAAAATGATGAATACCTTTATAATCAGTTCTGGTTCACCGCAAAGTCTATGGGGGTAAGCCATCCTTACGGCTAACAAGATACTCAATAGGGTACCCTGTAGTAAAATGCAATCTATTTCATATGAGTTATGGAAAGGAAGGAAACCCAACTTGAAATATTTCAAAGTGTGGTGGTGTCTAGCCAAGGTAGAGTTTCCTTTACTCAAGAGGGTGAAAATTGGTCCCAAAATAGTGGATTGTGTGTTTATTGGATATGCTGTGAACAGTAAGGCCTGTCGGTTTTTGGTTCACAAATTTGATAATCCTGAAATTCATGTGAATACCGTAATTAAGTCAGATCACGTTCAGTTCTTTGAACACATTTATCCGTATAAAATTGAATGTGAGTCAACAAGTGAAAGACCTAAACGACCATGAGAAGAATCAACGGAAAATACACTACCTAATGAGGATCCTAGGCGTAGTAATCACCAATGGAATTTCACTTCTTTCAGATCAGACTTTGTGGCATTTTTCTTTGAAAATGAACCTCCAACATTTAAAGTAACTATGTCTTCGTCTGAGTCAATCTATTGGAAAGAGGCAGTCAATAGTGACATCGAATCAATTTTAAGTAATCATACTTGGGAATTGGCTCATCTTCCTCCAGGAAATAAACCTTTCGGATCAAAGTGGATCTTTCAAAGGAAAATTAAAGCCGATGGGACTATTGACAAATATACGGCTAGACTTGTAGTCAAAGGATACAGACAAAAGGAAGGTCTGGACTAGTTTGATATATACTCTCCAGTAACAAGGATAACATCAATTAGGATGCTAATAGCACTAGCGGCAGTGTATGATCTTAAAATCCACCAGATGGATGTAAAGACAACTTTGTTAAATGGAGAGTTGGAGTAAGAAATTTACATGAAACAACCTGAAGGATTTGTGGTTCCTGGTAAAGAAGATAAAGTGTGCAGACTTGTGAAGTCGCTTTATGGGCTCAAGCAAGCACCCAAACAATGGCATGCTAAATTTGACCAAACAATGTTGGCAAATGGATTCAAGATTAACAAATGTGATAAGTGTGTTTACATAAAAAATGTTCCGAATCATGAAGTCATTGTTTGTCTGTATGTTGATGACATGTTAATAATGAGTAAAGATATTGATGATATAAATGCTACTAAGCGCATGCTGTCCAACACGTTCGATATGAAGGACTTAAGAGTTGCTGATTTGATCTTAGGGATCAGGATTCTCAAAACTCCTTAGGGACTAGCATTATCTCAATATCATTATATTGAAAGAGTATTGGATAAGTTAAAGTACTTGAATTTCAATGTTGTCAAAACTCCAATTGATTTAAGCTTTACATTACAAACGAATGAAGGTGAAAGTGACTCTCAATTGGAATATGCCAGAGTGTTGGGAAGTTTGATGTATATTATGAATTGTATGCGACCAGATATAGGATGTGCTATTAGCAAACTGAGTCAGTTCACTAGTAATCCTAATCAAACTCACTGGATGGCAATGAAACATGTGTTGGGTATCTGAAACATACACAACACTATGCTTTGCATTATAATAAATATCCTATCGTGATTGAAGGATATAGTGATGCAAATTGGATCACCGGGTCAATGAAGTAAAATCCATAAGTGCTTATGTGTTTACAGTTTGTGGAAGAGTAGTCTCTTGGAAATCGTCCAAACAAACATGTATCGCTCTCTCTACAATGGAATATGAATTTATTGCTTTAGATAAGGCCGGTGAAGAAGTTGAATGACTTCGGAGTTTCTTAGAGGATATTCCATTCTGGTCCAAACTTGTGGGACCTATTTGCATACATTGTGATAGTCAAGCAACAATAGGTAGGGCAGGGAGCGTCATGTACAATGGGAAGTCTCGTCATATATGACGGAGACATAACACCGTAAGACAACTGCTCTCTAGTGGAATTATCACAATTGACTATGTGAAGTCAAGCGATAATGTGTCAGATCCACTAACGAAAGACCTAGTAAGAGAGGCAGTTGAAAGATCATCTAAGGGAATGGGTTTATGGTTTAGGACAAGTCAGCATGGTAGTAACTCTATCTAGCAGACTGACGATCCCAAGAGCTAGATTCAAGGAGAAAAACAAAATTGTGGCTGATGGTTCGACATTGTCAATCAACTCAATTCATTCTCATGATGAAGACAATGTTCAGGAACAAGGTTAAAACATTAAGGCTTGTTAATGAAGTTAATAAAGCTTAATGTTTTTAATGACTTGCTAATTTTGGCAGATTTGACCAAATAGTGTATCTACGAGATGACACGGTTAGAAATCACCTATGTGAGTGTGAAGTGTAAGCCTCTTCAAAGAGAATGAGATTTTTTTGTCAAAAGCCTATTCTCTATACACTTATGAAACCAGGAGGTGTTCATGGATGAAATGAACACAACCGTAAGAACCATAAATGGTAAAGGGTTAATTGTGTGACATATGGTTGTCTAGGTATACACCAAAGCACGATGATTGAAAGATATCACATCTACCGATTGATCGAGTATATTCAACATATGTTCACTATGGAAAGTCCAAGGGGAAACCTACTTATCCAGATGCAATTGATCCTCGATTGTAAAGTACACACTCGTCCGTGCATTCCTTATGTTATAACCATTCCCCATTCATGTGGGGGATTGTTGGGTATATAGCAAGAGTTAATGGGAAATGGAGGGAAGTTGAAAAGAAAGGAACTTGAAAAGTTCTCTTATGCTTTAGTAAAGAGACATTTCTCCCTCATTTGGGGTGGAAAGAAAAATAGAAGTGTTTAAATAGAGAAACACTTCTATTAGTTGTTAAAAGGGTTGGAAAGAGGGACCCCCCTTGCGCCGTCGTCATCTCTCGCTCGCTCGGCTCTGCTTAGGCATTGGAAAATGATCGAGAGAGAGATTGTTTTTTGGACAAAGTTTTTTTAATGATTTAATTAATTAAATTAAATTAAATGTCCAAAACATTTAAATTATTTAGTTAATTAACCGAATCATTCCAACCCGACTCGGATTCGCATGACCCATTTTATTTAAAACACTTTCCCGTTTTAATTTGAATTTCCCGCCGTTGGAGATGACTGTTCTGAAAGGTTGTAACTTTCAAGAACAACCATGACGGTTTGAAACGTTGCAAACTTTCTGGAATAGTCAAGTGGTTTCTAAAAGGTTGCAACCTTTCGGAACCAGTGCTTCTTGGCTATAAATACCACTGATTCTTTAGACTTTGCACTTACGAAAAATTCTGATTTCTTCTTCTTCTTCTGCACAAATATTTTTCGTGTACTTTACTGCCGTTGAGTGGCTCACTGACACCAAAGTTTTGGGTATCAATACAGTGGTGATTGAGATCATTCTATCCTGGGAGGACATATTCCAAATTAAACCTCGGATACTAGAGGGGAATAATTTCCTTAAAGGGACATTGTGCATTCAGTGAGCTTGATCTTCTTCCTATTCTGTTTTTTCAGATTCTGGTATGTTTTTATAGATTTTAGTTTTGTTAATTAATTTCTGTTCTTCACTGGTTCATTGGAAACTTTGGTAACTTTGTGTTTCTGCAAAGTTTCTCATAATCAGTGCTACTGTGTGTTTTTTTAAACACAGATTGGCAACATCTTTTTCTTTTCATTTCATGTCAATTTCTTCTCTCGTACATAATCAACAATTTCCACCATTGATTGTTCGAGGGATGCAACACGCTCACACAGACTTTCTTCTTTAGAAGTACTTGGTACAAAATTCTCACAAGGTTGATTAGGATTGTGATCACTTGAATACTCATCCTCCAGATTCTCTATTGATGAAGTAAGGATAGTCACACCTTTCAAATTTACCTTTAAGGCATCGAGGAGTGTATCCTTCACTTCGTCCGCATATGACTTTAATGTTGCCAGGTAATTCTTTTTTGTCTCACATAGGTGTGAGGTATGGATGCACAACCTACGAAAAACAAAATATATACAAATATTACATGACATTCACCAATTTATAAATATTGCTAAATAATGATAAATATACTTTGTACTTTTTCCTTCGTACTTAAATGGATCACCTTTGATAATGTTATCGTTTTTTGTGGTGTGCCATCTAAGTAAACGGGGAATAGGTAAAGGAGAATCCAAGGACTTCTTGGCATACTTTCCAAGATGAAGAAAAGCCTCATATATCCAAACCTAAAATTAATAGAAGAACAAATAAATAAACAGAGGCTATGAAATACTATATAAGTATATAAGAGTTTATTATAAATCAAGTATATAATTGATAATAAGTACTAGAAATGCCCAGAGGAAGCCATACAGAGCATACGATGCGTTCCCTCTTTCATTGTACACTTCACTCTGCTTCTTTAAATTAATTTCGTTCTTGAAATACTTCACTGTTAAATCAAAACACTCTTTCCCCAGGGATAACTCTTGAAAAAAATTCTAAATCATCTACCATATTAATGTGGTTTGAATCCACAATCTTAGATCGATCGTGGGCAAGCAACATCGAGTGGACGAACCAAACTAAAGAGCACTTCAACTTCTGCTCGTTATTCAATATGGTAACCTTAATCAAACTCATCAACTTTGTAGCAATAATATTCTTATTCTTGGTCACTTTATAATAAAATTTCTCACCTTTCTGAAGCACTCTTGTCATTTTTGCATCACGGGGGTATGCTGAGCAATTCAGCCTCGTAATCAAGGCAAACTCTTTTAAGCCAAAGTAAGCAGACTTATCATTCGTACAGAACCATATCTCATGCAATTTATTTTTATCATTTTTGACACGCCGCAACAACATATAATGGACCTTCTGTCCATTGAACTTGTAATATTGTGGAACATGCCTTAAATGTGTAAAACAAGTACCTTTAAAGTCATTATAAATTTTTTCTTGAGCTAAAACATTTCTAAAATCATGATAAAGAGTCATTCTTGCTCTCACATAAATTTTCGCTGGAAAAAGATTCTAACTCATCCATCCATGTAGTTAGATTATAGGACTTACCAGAGATTTCTCTTGCACAAACTAGCAAGGATAGGTGATCATCATCCTCATCTCCAGTATCTCGGCTATCTCTACTGCTCTCCTCATCTCCACTGTCAGCTTTTTCTTCACTAGAATCAACATCATCAGTAGCCTGGGCACTACTTTCTTCATAGTTGTCAATCTCAGCCATCGTATCAGAATCCGAGTTAGACTTAGGTTCTTCAACTACACTTTTTTTCTTTTTTGAAGATCTTGAAACTTCTTCAGCCTTTCTTTTCTTGTTTTTAGAAGGCTTATGAGCAGATCGTTTAACAATGCCGCCTCTAGTATTAGCCATACTGTATTATATACAAAAATATAATTTTCATATCAAAATATCGACCATTAGTCTATTACACAAACAGAGTAATGCTAAAAAAAATATGCAAAACAAGTACCAGTTCCAACAAAACTCGACAATGTCGTTGACATAAACACCATTAAAGTTGACCAAAATACAGTAAGAACTTTCAAATCGATAGGCCACATAAATATAAAAAATCAAAATTTCTATGCATTATCCAAAGCAAAACGGCAGTAATGATTCCGAATAAAAATAAACTAAAACGGGTCAGATTTTCAGAACTCTAAGCAAAAATCTAAACTTCGCTACACTATCGCAATAAAAAAAATCAAATAGGCTAAAAGTTATTGAAAACTCGACGAAACTTACTGGAGAGGAAGAAGATTCCAAAAAGATCCAACTGAACTTGGGAAGAAGATCGAAAAGGATTCAACTGACTTGGGGAACAAGATTGATGAAAAAAAAAAACTTCACTTCGATTTTCAAGAACGATTATAGGATCTCACTTCTTTATGTTTTCAATAATGGAAGATGGAAGTTTTGTTGGAGAATGATCAATTTTATGGAGGTCGATGATTTCGTAAATCAGGTTTATGGAAGAAGACGAGGAGTTCTCGAAGAGTTCTCTGAAACGTTTTGAGGTTTCCTCGAAAAATGTTTATACCTAATATTATTAAATATTTTTATACGTCTTGGGATTGTAATTTTATTTTTTATTATGGAGGGATGAATTTATTTAATGTTAAAGTGTTGGGATGAAAATAATATTTTTTATACTTGTATTTTTATCCCCAAGTTCTTATAATGATGAAAAGGCCCATGACCCCACAACCCAACCCCACCTTTTCACCTTTTCTATCCATAACCCTACAAATTAACTCAAAAAGAAATTAGGTGGCTATTGTTCAAATTAAGTTTAATAGGTGTCCCCAATTCCAATTCACCTCCACTTTCTCTCTCACACTTTGATAATCTCAAATTTAAGTCCGTTCTTCATTCACATTTCTTTTTTTTCCTTTGCAAAACCTCTTTTCTATTTTATCTCTGCACCCTTTTTCACCAACATTTCTATAGTTCTTTTGTTTTTGTAGTCCTACCTCTCAGTGCAAAAAATTAAAATGCATTGATACTACTATTATCTTGTGTTGTCACAAATTCACTTGGTTGATTCTTTTTTCCCATTAATTTTTGTAACACCCCAGAAAAAAATAGGATCTAGACTTCAAGCATTAAGAATCTTAAATGAGAAACACAAAATTAATATTAGCAATAATTATTGGATAGATGCAAACCAAGTAGAAAATTTAACAAATATGGAAAATAAGAAAGATAATTGAGTGCTTATAAATATCATTAAGATATTATTATAAATATCAACCATTCAGATAGTATTTAATAATTAAGAATTTAGTGATTAAGATTGAAACACCAAAAAATAACTTAATGAAAAATTTAAACAATAAAAATTGAATTGTGTATCTAAGTGTAATAAATAAGGCTGATTGGATTTTAGTAGCTCCATTGATTGACTACATTAATGATAGCACAACAATATACATATACTCTTATAGTATCATTGACGAACACGAAATCTTAATGATACCAATACAATATTATATATACTGATTCAGTATTAAGTATTAAGTATTGAAACTATCCATTATCTTAACCTTAATATACGGGGTAGTTCAAGTGTGAGGGTCCTAAATTCTGGGGCCTCACAATAAAATAATTGTGAATTTGATATTTTATGTTCTCTTCGACTATATTAAATATGGTTAAAAAATACAAAATCTATATATAAATAAACAAAAATAATTACCTACTCTTTAGCATAAACATTTTAGAACACTCAAAATCTTTCTAACAATAAGTAATATTTTTACAATAACATTTAACCTAATATATTGAAAACACATGATTAATATCGATCATAGAGAAAATGTTTATAATAGACTCTCAACTCAAAAAATTGTATATTTTTTTTAATGAGATTATTTTGAATACATTTCAAAAAAAGAAAATTCATAAAAGAAAGTTATAACATTTTATTTAATAAAAAAAATGGTTACTTCAATAAAAGGGCTCTTCAGTACGATCCCAAGTACCAACCGCGTATAAAACGATCGGTACAGACTTATGTCGTAACGAAGAACCCTTTTTATTGAGGTAAATCAATATAATTTCTGAAATACTGCATCAGTTTTAGATAATTAAAGTGAATAATTGTAAGTTGCCTACTTGGAATTGCAGGAAGAGAAAGAGGAGATTGGATGAGATGTTTGAATCACATATCAACAATGTATGTGGGAATACGTATGGAACAAAGGAAGAAATTCCAGAGGAGGGAGCTGTGGTATTACAGATTCTATCATTGAAGCACTGGACATGGCAGATGCAGAACTGAAGGGAATTGATGAACATGAGGTTATATTCCTACTCAATCCTAGAATTGTCCATACTTCAACTTTCCAAACTTTACAGATATCAACATTTGGTATCTCTTTGAATTGTCAATTTTGATTCTCTCTCTCTCTCTCTCTCTCTCTCTATATATATATATATAAATAATCCTTGCAGGCTTTACCCTTTTTTATAATTTGGAGCTCTTTTCGTACCCGAGTGTTCATACCAGATAAAGTTAATATTTTCTTTCAAGACTGCCAAGTTTTGTTACATTTATGTTATAAAGAAAGTATTGTGCTTGAATAATTATGTCTTCAGACTTGTAATTGTACCTTGTATGCTTTGATTGAATGAAGTTTCTATCTGATGTTGTTTACGAGCTATGTCCAATCTTGAGTTTCAAAGTAGTTATCGTTGTTCTTGCAGGTGGAGCTTGTTGGTAATATATCAACAATAATATTACGACTTCATCATCACCAGCTGATTTCAACTGTCTCTGCCAAATTTCTTGTCACCATCTAGGAGACATTTTTCCTCCGAAAGCTGAGGTAAGTTTGATTAGTACATTTGCTATGACTTTTTCGAGAGATTTCAGTAAAGTTTAAACCATTCAATCATGTCCATATCACCACATTCTACCATCATTTTTAGAAACTAAGCTTGTAAATGGAGAAAAACTTCCCTCGATAGGGGATTCTATTTTTGACATGAATTCACGTCTGACTAGCACAAGAAGCCAAAGATATCATCGGTGTCAACCTTGCTATAATGGATCATTTCTTGGTAGGTCTTTGAGTTCCTGTGGTAGTCAGACGTGAATTCATGTCAAAAAATAGAATTCCTTATCGAGAAAAGTTGTTCTCCATTTACAATCTTAGTTTATAAAGCGATATTAGAATGATAGTCGTGGACATGGCTCAACAATTTAAACTTTGTATAGCAAATGTACTCATCAAAATTACCTTAACTTTTGGAGGAATAATGTCTTCTAGACGGAGTACTAGCAGAGACAGTTGAAATCAACTGGTGATGATGAAGTCGCATTAGTAATGTTGATGCCCGACAAACAAGCTCCAGCTGCAAGAACAATAAAAAGATAACTATCGGTGAAATTCAAGACTTGACATAGCTTGTAAACAACAAGATAGAAACTTCATTCAAGCAAATCATACTTGATACAATTACAAGTTTGAAGATATAATGCTACCTAGTTGAATTTGACAAGATTCAAATATGAATTAATGTGAAGATTTGTTAGCTAGGAAGATAACTCATCATTGGTACAAAAGTCAAGATAGCAAATTTGTAGGTGAAATTTAGATAAACCATAAAATGGTTTCACAAGGTAAACCTTGACATTTTGACAAATTGTGATGTCATGAATGACATCAATAGGAAGAATCCACTTCTATAAATAGGTAGCTCCTAATTCATTTGTAACAGACCTCTCACTTGCCTTCTCATCTTCTAAGGCATTTGATCTTCTTTCTCTCTTGTAGTATTTTACTTGTGCTCTTTTGGAGTGAAAAAAATATTGGTTGGTTGTGTCTGAGGAGTAGGCAAAAGAAATCAAAATTTTGCCGAACCTCGTTAATTTCTAGTGTTTTTTTTATTGTTATCTCATTTACTATTTATTAGCTACCTTTAGATACAATAGTTGTGATTCCATCATTCTCTATATATTTGGCTTCAGCAACACATACTTATTCTCAAATACATTGTTGATACCTGATTCAAACATCTCTTCCAATCTCTTTTCTTCCTCTTCCTACAATTCCAAATAGCAACTTTATAAATTTTTCATTTTAACTGTCTAAAACTGATGCAAAATATAATACCTCAATAAAAAGAGCTTCATCATCAGTACGATCCCAACGTCGTATGGAACGATCATGTGATCCTGTTACAAAAAAATCCCTACTATTGCTAATCGCAAGACACAAACTTTAGCATGGTGACCTTCAAGGGTTAAAAACAACTCAAACTTGTCAGGATGCCAGTACTTCACTAGACGAGCTTTTCCCACAGTAAAAAAGTAATTGATGTTGCACACAAACTTAACTCCCATAAAAACAGAATATCAACATTTGATAATTGTAAAATTTTACCTAGTTATAATAGTTAAGCATCTGTCAGCATGCACAAAAAGTGATTTATGAATATCCCGAAAACTAGATCCAAAATTTTCACATTCTTGCCCGCGAAACCAGTTACAAGCAGATCCCCATATGAAGAAATATCCATACATAATACAGGAAGTTTATGACCGTAGAGCGAAAGAAAGAACTTGAGTGAATCCATATAGAAGACCTGAAAACATATGGACATCATAAGTATTAGGTCTAAATATGATCCGATAGAAAAAAAAGAATTCACTAGAATACAAAAAATAATGATGCAACAGAAAAACAAACTGATTTAAAAGTTATAACAGTGAAATGAAAACAATCTAGAGTTCAAGCAAGACAGAAAATTTGGTAGCTGATTTGAGTATCTTGTTTCAGTCTCGAACCTTTTTCAGGCTGTTTAAATAGGTCTAAGCTTGGCAACAATATATTTTTGGCAGTAGGTTGATTTTTACTAAGGTCCCTAAGATTTTTGAGTACTTGGAACTTAAGAGATAGCATGTCTTTCTTAATGAACCAACACCATAGGTCGTAAGAAGAAAACATATGATTTCATCTTGCAACGTCTCACTACAAGATCCATATCAGGGGACAGTAACACTAAAATATTGGGACTGTTAGGGCAAGAAGCATTTGTTCTCAAAACATAAGTACCATATAATTTTCTAAATTTAAAGTTGTACTTCATAAATCAAAACATAGACAATTCAAATAAGTTAGACTGTTACCTTTACTGTGTTATCCGACAAAGCAACTGTAATCATTTAAAAATTATTAAATATAAATTTATAAAATGATTCAAATTATATTAAATTCATTAATATATTAGTCCACATAAATATTATGGATTCATATAATTGAGATAATTATTTAAATTCAATAAATATGAATTTAATTAAGGCCCGCTCCATAAAGCCCATATGCCATGTCACTTAAATCTGATTGGCGGAAAGGAGTCCTCTTCTAATCACAATTCTTCTATTTTAAAACTATAAATAGGGGTCCTCATAATTCATAATAGAGGACCAAGAATTTTAACAAGAAGCTAGAGAAAGCTCGTGGATCAAAAGCTGCAGATTTCTCCACAAGTTCAACAGTTCAAGAATTCAAGCATTCAAGTTTCAAGAACGTTCAAGTTTTAAGAACGATAAAAATCAAGAACGATCAAGATCAAGACCGCCAGATTCAAGATCAAGCTTGAAGCCCTTAGATTCAACTAGAAGTCAAGATCAAGATAAAGTTCAAGTTCAAGATCAAGATAAAGTTCAAGTTCAAGTTTAAGATCAAGATAAAGTTCAAGATCAAGTCCAAGTCCAAGTTCAAGTTCAAGATCGAGATAAATCCCAAGTTCAAGATTAAGCTCAAGAGCCCTTGAATTATACTTGAAAAGGCGAATTCATAGGAATAATAGAGATTGTAACACTCGCACTTAAATCAATAAAATGATTGTTGCATAATTTTTCCATTCTTGATTATTGTTTTTTCAGTGCAAATTTTATTGTCTACAAATTCTGGCACGCCTAGTGGGACAATCTCTACCTCTCATCTCAACTTTTCAAGCATCTAAGAATAGCGAGATAACTTCTGCGAAGATCAACTCTCGATCAACAGCCTCTAAGGCCACTAGCTCCAGGTTCTCTACTGAAGTTGAAGGCATTTTGGGTGTTACCTTTGGAAGTTTCTGAGCTATTACGAGAAGCAAGGCTGCTATACTAGGACAACAAATACTCCAAGTGTCATCCGCATCAACTCCAGTTTTTGGGTCTACGACTCTAAAAATATCAAGTTCCTTCGCAAATGCTTTAGAAGGAGGAAACAGTGTTGCTGAAAAGATCAAGAAGACATTGGCTCTTCTTAAGCAATCTGGTTCCAAGAATTCTACCCCAAGAGAGAACTATGATTCAACTAATGAATCATCTCCACGTAACGTGAGTCCGCTGAAGATTAACTTACGTGACAATCCATGCTATTCTCCTACATCTCCAATGATCATGCAAATGATGGTAACTGCTACTTCCTCTCCTGAGGAACAACTCGCAAATCTGACAAAGTTGGTTGAAGGATTGACAAAGCATGTACAACACCAAGAGTCTCGAATTGATAAGTTAATGGATAGGATGGAAGGACTTTTAGATGGAGAAGCGAGTCATGCGAAGTTCAAGAGATCGGAGATCCTGCGAAGAAAGCACTGCTTGTTAATGAGATGCCAGTTTCTTCTGAAGGAATGATCCCACTCGATCGCTTAAAGGAGTTCATTGAAGGCACTATCAAAGATAAGTATGAAGTCTCCACCAAGTATTCTCATATGTATGCCAAGCCATACACTGTAAGAATTGATAACTTAAAAATGCCTGCTTGTTATCAACCTCCCCAATTTCAACAATTTGAGGGTAGAGGAAATCCGAAGCAACATGTTGCACACTTTGTGGAGACATGTAATAATGCTGAAACATATGGAGACTATCTTGTCAAGCATTTTGTCCGGTCTCTAAAAGGAAATGCCTTTGATTGGTACACAGATCTTGAGCCTAATTCTATTGATAGTTGGGAGCAACTAGAGCACGAATTTCTCAATCGATTCTATAGCACGAGGCATACTGTGAGCATGGTAGAACTTACGAATACTCGCCAAAGGAAGGATGAACCAGCCATAGACTTCATAAATCGATGGAGGAACGCGAGCTTGAATTGCAAGGATAGGCTTAGTGAATCTTCTGCAATAGAAATGTGTATCCAAGGGATGCACTGGGAGTTTCTTTATATCTTACAGGGAATAAAACCAAAATCCTTTGAAGATCTAGCTACTCGTGCTCATGATATGGAGTTGAGTATGCCCTCTGCCGAAAAGGATATGATGTTTGTCCATGACCCTCGCAAAGGAAGAGACAAGCAGGAACCTAAGAGATAGAGCAAATTTGTGCCCAAGAACGACAACAAAGAGTCAATGAATATTAATGTGTCGCCTATGAAGTTCACTACGAAGGAAGGGAAGAAGCAAAATGTGAGAACGAATTTTCAAGCGCTTTCAGACCAAAAATCGATCCTAAGGGAAATGCAAGAAAAGAAATACCCTTTCTTGGATTCTGACGTTTCTGATATTTTCGATGAGTTTCTTGAATTAAAGCTCAATGAGTTGCCAGAGATGAAGCGGCCTGATGAAGCTGGAAAAGCTGATGACCCAAATTATTGCAAGTATCATAGACTTGTGAGTCATCCTCTTGAAAAATGTTTTGTCTTCAAGGATAGAGTGATGCGATTGGTTAGAGAAAAGAAGATTGTCCTTGATGATGAGAAAGCTAGTTCTAATCAAATCTCCATCACATTCGGCTCGCTCGCTCTGGTCCAAATATGTATCGCAGAAAAGCATGAAGAAGAGTCATTGGAGCTAGACAAATCTCAAGTTGATATAGATGATGATGAAGGCTGGATTCTTGTGACTAAGAGAAGACACAGCAAGTCAAGCTTAAGAAAAGAATCATGTGAGCAACCGATCAGAAATAAGATGGTGAAGAAACTGGTGAAGCAGAAATCAATAAAGCGCCCAAAGAAGGCAAAGGTAGAAGTGGATTACTACCAGAAACCCTGACATCTTGTAACTCTAGAAGAATTCTTACCAGGTTGGTTGCGCACAAAGTCTACTCAAGAAAATGTCGAGGCATCATGTTTTAATGTTGATAAATAAGAAATAATGAAGGTGTCTCCAACTGAAAAACAAGGAACAACGAGAGAATTCTCACCAAAAGTGTCTCCTAGTGGCGAAGAAAAATCAACAAGGGATATCTCGTCAATG
The DNA here is from genome assembly GCA_029582725.1 of Solanum chiquidenum. Lineage (NCBI taxonomy): Eukaryota > Viridiplantae > Streptophyta > Magnoliopsida > Solanales > Solanaceae > Solanum > Solanum chiquidenum. The sequence goes on from JAJOOS010003760.1 coordinate 26,162, forward strand.
ATCTCTCCTTCATCTTCTGAAAAGCCTATTGAACCTTCTTCCCAAGAAGCACATACATGTGATACAAAAATCACATTCACATATAATTATCTTCTATTTGGTGAAACACTACACAATAGTCCTTTGTATAAGGTTGGTCACGTGCTAGAGAAGAAGTTAAATAGAATCTTGATATATGAAGGATCTGGAGTCAACATTCTGCCTATCCACACATTGAAGGAACTCGACATCACGACCGAAGAACTTAGTGAAAGTCGTTTGTTGATACAAGGATTCAATCATGGAGGACAGAGGTCCATAGGCTCCATTAAATTAGAAATCCACATGAAAGATTTTAGATCAAGCGCACGGATGCACGTGATCGATGCATAAACTTCATACAATATATTACTTAGTAGGCCTTGGGTACACGAGAATAAAATTGTCTCATCTTCTTACTATCAATGTTTGAAGTATCTTGAAGACGGGATTGAAAGGAAGATAGTTGCAGATGATAATCCTTTCACCGAAGTTGAGACGCACTTTGCCGATGCAAAATTCTATTTGAAGAGTTATGTTGTAAAAGGGACAAAATCTAATGATGTCAAATCAACCAAGTCTGACAAGATCACAAGCAAATGAATTGATACGGCTATCGAAAAGCTAAAAGTTGACACTAAAGAACTTTGTCCCAATCTCAATGAAGGGAAGACCATGTCTTCAAACAAGAATCTGACTTCTGGACTTCGCTATGTTCCAGAAGTAAAGAAAGAAGAAGTCAATTCATCTATCCTTCAAGAAGATGCATTAAGAGGACTAACTCTTCTTATCAGATGGATTGATGCAATAAACTTGCTTTCAAAGCTGTCAGGAAAGACAATCGCTCAAAATCAAGTGCGAGATATAGCACTCCCCACAAAACACACGGGAGAAGGTTTTGGTCCTAATGCTTACAAGTTATTTGCGAAGGCTGGATATAACCCTAATGAGCCATCAATGTTAGGGAAACTCCCATCAGTTGATAAAACCAGGCAAGCACATGAAGGCATAGACTATAACCAACCACCACCAGTTCACGTCTCCATAATAAGAGCAAGCAATAATCATATAACTTTTGAAGATGATGTTACTGCTCCCAATAGAAAGCCTTCCGTCTTTGATCGACTTGGAGAATTAACTACAAGAACTTATGTGTTCAAGATATTAGGTCCATTGAAGAAACACAAGAATCTGAGAAGTTATTTAAAAGTTACAACGCCTGCTTCACATTTGGTTCGAAATGATTTCAAAAGTTTGATTCCTTCTAGAATGAGGCGACGAGTGGAACTTGTAGTTTCATGTAAAGATGAGCTCAAGGCAAAGGTTCACATTGTGGTTTACACCAAGGAGCGCGAGGAAGATGAAGAAAGTGTAGGCTCCTCAAATCATGTTACAATCCAAACCGAGTACGATTCTTTGCCTCAAATAAAGATTGATGAAGATTTAGAAGATATTGTCTGGTGTTGTCATAAATCTGTCAATGAAAATGATCCTTTAGAAGAGAAAGATATTGGAGAAGATCCACCGGAACTTGAAGAAGGAGTATAGACCACAATAGATCCTTTGAAAGAAGTTAACCTTGGCACTGATGAAGACCCAATGCCAACTTACTTGAGTGCCTTTCTAGAAGTTGATGAAGAAATCGATTATATGAATATACTCAAAGAACATAGGGATGTCTTCACTTGGAGTTATAAAGAAATGCCTGGATTGAATCCTAAAGTAGCGGTCCATCAGTTGACAGTCAAAAATGGTTCTCGTCCGGTTAAGCAAGCTCAAAGACGCTTTAGGCCAGACTTGGTTCCATTGATAGAAAATGAAGTTAAAAAACTCATTGAGGTAGGCTTTATTCGTGAGGTCAAATATCCTACATGGATTTCAAGTATTGTTCCTGTGAGGAAGAATAATGGTCAAATTTGAGTATGTGTTGACTTTAGAGATCTTAATCATGCATGCCGTAAAGATGAGTTTCCTCTTCCCATTCCGGAGCTGATGATTGATGCCACCACTGGTTATGAGGCGATGTCGTTCATGGACGGTTCTTTTGGCTATAATCAAATCTGCATGGCTCTAAAGGATGAAGAACTCACCGCATTTCGCACACCTAAAGGTATTTATTGCTACAAAGTGATGCCATTTGGTTTAAAGAATGCTAGTTCCACATATGAAAGGGCAATGCAAAATATATTTGATGACTTGCTCCATAAAAATGTTGAATGCTATGTTGATGAGTTGGTGGTAAAATCGAGAAAGAGGGGTGATCATTTGAAAGACTTAAGAATAGTGTTTGAGTTGCTCAGAATATATAAACTAAGGATGAATCCATTGAAATGTGCCTTCGGAGTTACTTCTGGCAAGTTCCTTGGCTTTATTGTGAGACATCGAGGAATTGAAATTGATCAAGCCAAAGTTGATGCAATATCGAAGATGCCTAAGCCTCAAAATATTCATGAGTTAAAACGTCTCCAAGGAAAGGTAGCCTACTTAAGGAGATTCATCTCAAATCTCGTGGGAAGATGCCAACCATTCGGTCATCTCATGAAGAAGGGTGCTCCTTTTTATTGGGTCCAAACATGCAGCGATGCCTTTAAAAGTATCAAATCATATCTAGCGAAGCCTCCGGTTTTGGAAGCCCCTATACCTAAAAAGCCATTTATACTCTACATTGCGGCACAAGAAAGGTCTGTAGGAGCCTTGTTAGCTCAAGAGAATAGTGAAGGCAAAGAAAATGCTCTTTATTACTTAAATAGAATGATGACGCCGAATGAGTCGAACTATTCGCCAATTGAAAAGTTGTGCTTGGTACTTGTCTTCTCAATTCAAAAGATGAAGCATTATTTTCAAGCTCATGTTGTCCGCCTTATTTCTAGAGCAAATCCCATCAAGTTTGTTATGTCAAAACCTGTCCTTAGTGACCGACTAGCAAGATGGTACCTCCAATTCCAACAATTTGACATTGTGTACATACCTCAGAAAGCTGTGAAGGGACAAGCAATAGCGGATTTCTTGGCAGACCATCCGATATCTGATGATTGGGAGTTAACTGATGAGCTTCTTGATGAAGATATGATGTCTATTGAAATTCAACCTCTTTGGAAAATTTACTTTGATGGGGCTGCACATCGTGGTGGAGCTAGCGCTGGTGTAGTGTTCATTACTTCACAATAAGAGATTCTACCATTCTCTTTTACTTTGAAGTAATGTTGCTCCAATAATGTCACTGAATACCAACTATTGATACTTGGACTTGAGATGGCCGTCGACATGAAGTAATTACACTTACAAGTCTTTGGTGACTCTCAGTTGGTGATCAACCAACTCTTGGGAAGTTATGAGGTGAAGAAGCCCAAATTACGTCCTTATTGTGATTACGCTCAAAGGTTGATAGGATGGCTTGGAGATGTAACCCTCCAACATGTGCGTAGAACGGAAAATAAGAAAGTTATGCATTGGCTGCCTTAGTTTCAACGCTAACCCTTCCTGATCAAACACAAGTAACTATTTGCCAAAGATGGATAGTACCGCTGCCAAATGAGGAAGAATATATAGAAAATGAGATTGAGCATCTCGTTGCCATTTCTGAAGGTGGAGAGGAGGATTGGAGACAACCCATTATTGATTACATGTGTTATGGGATACTTCCAGAAAATCCAAGGAGAAGGACTGACATTCGTTGTCGTGCACCTCATTTTCTTTACTACAAGGACACATTATATAGAAGATCATTTGAGGGTGTACTATTACGATGTTTGGGAGAGGAAGAAGCAATTCAAGCTCTGCAAGAAGCACACTCAAGAGTGTGTGGATCACATCAATCCGGACCAAAACTCCACTTTCACATAAAGAGGATGGGATATTATTGGCCAACCATGGTGAAGGATTTCTTAGATTATACTCGGAGGTGCGATGCTTGTTAATTTCATGCAAATTTCATACATCAGCCACCTGAAGTATTACACCCAACTATCGCATCTTGGCCATTTGACGCTTGGGGATTGGATGTTGTGGGGCCACTACCAAAATCTTCTGGTGGACATTTGTACATCTTGGCCGCAATAGATTACTTCTCAAAATGGGCTGAAGCTGTCGCTCTTAAAGAAGTGAAGAAGTGAATGTTGCAAATTTTATCCGAGTGAATATCATTTATCGCTTTGGCATCCCTCGCTACATCATAACGGACAACGGCAAGCCATTTGATAACAAGTTAATGAACAAAAATTGTGATCTCTTTGACTTCAAGTAGCGTAAATCCTCTATGTATCATGATGCCGCCAATGGTCTTGCTGAAGCATTTAATAAAACTCTATGCAACCTCCTCAAGAAATTTGTCTCCAAGTCCAAACGGGATTGGCATGAAAGAATGGAAAAAGCTTTGTGGGCATATAGGACGACGCCGCACTCCAACTTAAGCAACACCATATTCACTCACTTTTGGTGTTGAAGCAGTCCTACCACTCGAGCGTCAAATACCTTCCTTAAGACTTGCTATTCAAGAAGGGATCACTGAAGAAGAAAATGCTCGACTGCATCTTGCTGAGTTAGAAGCACTTGATGAGAAGAGGCTAGAAGCCCAACAAAACCTTGAATGTTATCAAGCTCGTCTATCTCGTGCTTTCAATAAGAAAGTTTGCTTGAGGTGTTTCCAAGTTGGAGACCAAGTTCTCGCAGTAAGAAGACCTATCATTACTTCATACAAATCTGGGGGAAAATTTATCTCAAAGTGGGATGGACCATATGTTGTACAAGAAGCATATTCACATGGTGCTTACAAGATTGTTGATGCAAATGGCGTAAGGATCGGTCCTATTAATGCAAAATTCCGAAAGAGGTACTACCCTTGAAGTAAGATGATGTTCCATAAGGTATGAGCCTAAACTGCATGTCACTCCTTGCCCGCAAGAGTATAAACTGTGTATGGCACCACAAACAAAATCACTCTATACCCCAGAACTACGTTGTGACTTGGTCCTCTTCATTGAGGTACGTAGGCGCTTAGAATATATCCTAAGTTCAGTTGCATGAGTGTCAAAAAAGCACATGTTCCCACTAAATCTGTCACATGACAGTCAAAGCGATAAGTATTTTGTTTTATCTTTTGTCTCATCAAACTTTAGACTTGTACGAAGTATTGATTGGTCAATAGATGGGGGAAAACCTTTTAAAAAAATTATGAGTTTTGTTAACAACATGGTTGAAGTTTCTTTAAAATTGAAGTCTTCAAATCTGCTAAGTATGCAAGTTGAAGTCTTCAAATTCTCCAAGTATACAAGTTGAAGTCTTCAAATCCTCCAAGCATGCAAGCTGAAGTCTTCAAATCTTCTAAGTATACAAATTGAAGTCTTCAAATCTTCCAAGTATACAGGCTGAAGGTCTTCAAGTCTTCCAAGTATGCAAGTTGAAGTCTTCAAATCTTCCAAGTATGCAGGCTGAAGTCTACAAGTCTTCCAAGTATGCAAGTTGAAGTCTTCAAATCCTCCAAGTATGCAAGCTGAAGTCTTCAAATCTTCCAAGTATGCAAGTTGAAGTCTTCAAATCTTCCAAGTATGCAAGTTGAAGTCTTCAAATTCTTCAAGTCTGCAAGTTGAAGTCTTCAAGTCTGCAAGTCGGATTCTTAAATCAATCCAGCCAGTAAGTTGGAGCCCTCAAAAGTCTTTCAAATTGAAGCATTAAAACTGCATCATTTGCAAGACATATTCGAATGCGTAAACTTGAAGAAATGAGGAACTTCTATTCTTATTGGCATGAATGTGGATGGAACTTGGATTATTCAATCTTGCAATCAAAGAATAAAGAGCAAATTGAAGAATGCAATTAAAGATATGAAAGATGAAACAAAAGAAAACATTATCCTCATATATATATAAAAAAATCGTCTAGCATATCAACCAAACTCTAAATAAAATAAATAAATAAATAAAATCTAATCCAAGCATAATTTGTAATTGATCAGTTCTTGACGCATAACCTCTAGATGCTCTCTCTTTTGTCCTAGATCATTCATCAAGTCCACGTCAAAACATGCATCAAATTCCTGGGTTGCAAACAAGGTTGCTTTCTTGGCTCCTTCAACTTCATCCTCAGCAGCTTCCAAACGGGCTTGTAAATCTTGCGCTCTTTTGACAACGCTCTTATCTCCTTCTTCATATTATCCAGCGACTGACGAAGGGAGGACACCTCCTCAACTTTATCTTGCTCCTCGAATATAGAATTTGTGAGACATTCTCCCACTGCTACAAACAACTCTTTTCTAGCGCTTTCCACATCCATATCATGAAGGGTCGATCGTGCTTGATCATATGAAGCTGCAAAATCAAAGAAAGAGTTCAATAACTTTTTCAAAGGTGAAACGTCCATGCCTTTGCAGTCCATCTCCTTAATAATTACTTGAATTTCATCTCTAAGAGAAGAAGCAGAATCTACGTCACTTCTTGAAAGTTTTCCCTTAATAACATTCCAAAGTGCAGAAATCTGAGCATCTAAGATGACTTTCTTCCCATCAAACACAGACATAGCAGGTGGAGGATGCTTGTGTACTTCATGTCTGAAGTCGTCTTTAACCTCATCACAAGAGACACGAGGTGCTCTTTTCACTTGAGTCATAGAAGGCGGTTTCATCAAATCTGATCGAGATATAGACTCACCACTATTTTGTGACTCTTCTCGTTGTGGTGTCGCGACATTGTTCTCCTACATAAAAAAAGGGAGAGGGGTAAATAGTCAAGTAAAAAAAAAAAGACTAAGAGATAGTCGATAGAGTAAAGGTCTTAACCACACCTTATTGAGAGAGACTATTATGGTTCTTAAAGTACTGCTTGCATTGTCACACGACTCAACCGCGGATGGGGTAGCATCATCTAATACCCTTAATCTCCTAAAAAAGACTTCCTAGCTACTACTTTCACTCTCACCCTCAAGCAACCTCTTGGAAACATAATCGGCTTGAGTAGGTGTCTTTCTTTTTTATGCTACCGAAGGCAATTGAGACTTTATTTTATGTTTCTGGGGTACCTTAACACCCAAAGAAGAAGGCATACCAGCATTAAGGACTTTGTTATTCACTTCTCCAGAACCCTCTAAATGTACGACGGGAATTGGCCTAGCAGCATCCACTAAAGCTTGCAAATGATCATCAAGAAATTTCCCATGAGTTTTCTTC
>JAJOOS010003761.1:0-25204 GCA_029582725.1 Solanum chiquidenum
GACTATGAATGATGTATGAAAATTAAATGTTACATTGGTTATCCCACTTTATATCATAGTCAAAAAAGACGACTATCAGTCAAATGAAATCTACAATAAACAAATTCTTTTCACTAAATTTGATAAAGTAAAAGCAGAGTACATTAAAGTCGAGAAATAGGACTATGAATGATGTATGAAAATTAAATGTTACATTGGTTATCCCACTTTATATCATAGTCAAGAAAGACGACTATCAATCAAATGAAATCTACAATAAACAAATTCTTTTCACTTAGACTTTACATTTTGATGTTTTATCTTTTATGTGAACTTATATATTATTTAATCAAATCGTCAAGTATAATACTCACTCTATATTTTAATTTATGTGACATATTTCATTTTTTAAGATTCAACCGTTTAAGTTTTATCGAAAATTTATTCGTGGAATCTTTAATTTTTTTAAAATTTAAATTTATATAGCTATAAACTACATAAAAATAATAGAAGTCATAATAATTGACAATTCAAAATATTTAAAAGATATATGAAAATTTTACGATAAAAATAAACTTGTTTAAATTTTGAGATCCAAAATATGTAACATAATCCTTTTCCCTTCCTCCCTCCCGCCGCTTCCTTTGTCTTCTGTTTTTTGTTGTTGTGTTTGGTTTGTTCTTTTTCGTTTGCTGTGGACCTGCCTTTAACACTTGTTTATATAAGGCAGGTCCAAATCGTCTGCTTTTGCGGTTAATTTTTTTTCTGTTTCTGCTGTCTTCCTTTCCACTTTCTTCGTTCTGTGTAGCCTCCTCTCTGCTGTTTTCAAGACGATTCTGCGCTGTTTTTAAGACGATTTGCCGCTTTTTTATTGTGTTTTTAAGACGATTCACCGCGTTTAAAGCCGTGTTGTCTTCTTTTGTCGTACACTATAATTGACATTTCTTTTCCTTCCACTTTCTTGCTTCTCGAAAGTATATCAATTTTTCCTAATATACAATCGAATAATTTAATCCATAAGTATTACATGAGTATTTAATTCCAACCAGTACAATAGTAATAAATAATTTAGTCCATTTCATAACTAGTCATTTTATAATCTACTTAATTCTTTAATAAAAAGTAAGTTACAACTTATAACTTTAGAAAATCGCTATAAGGCATTGGTAATTGTAATGCACATCAATATTAAAAAACAAAATAAATATGAATATCTAATTTCACATAAATCTTCGAGTGTAATTTCTTGTGACGGACTTATGAAAAAATATCTCACAAGCACCAACTTTAATTGGAAGTGCATATAAGAGGTCTCGATAGTCGGATTTGAGCTTTGAATATGGAAAACATTCTGTTGAAAGCGTTATCCTCGAATGGACCTCCGTGAACTTCAATTTCCCCTTTTAAACAGTAGCTCTAGGAATATCAACACTTCGATCCGCAGCCTATCTTGAAATTATTTAAGCAATTAAAATCAAACGTAGAATTCCTTAACGATTCTAAAGTCTAGAAAAATGACTAGTTTCTTTTAAGTCAAACAATTTATATATATATATATTTATTTTCATTTATTGCACTAAAAATATCCTTTAGTCCACATTTTAAATTAGATATCAATCTTTTATAACTAACAAGTTTTTAAAAATATTATTATTATTATTATGTATTACGTGACGCTTGTCTATTAGATAAAATTAAATTTTAATCCATCAAATTTTCTCTTTTCTTCTTTCCTCTTTTTAAGGCTACTTTCAACCCAAATACTCAAATATTCTAGTGCAATATTATATTGAAGTGGAAGGATTCAAGTTGGAGCATTGGTAGTAGTTCTTTTTTGTTTGTTGTTATCTGAATTTTGATTTTTTATATTTATTGATATGGTGTAGTCTCCTTTTCTTTCTTTTTCTCTCTCCTTTTTTCCAATACTTTATTCAATTTTTTTTCTTTATTTATTTATTTATTTATTTGTAGTTTATTGTGGACCCTATCTTTTATTTTTGTTTGTATTTTAGGATGATAAATATTGACACATTTTTTGACGTTTTCTTTAAATAATGTTGATGGGTCACTTTTCTTTGTTTTTTTTTCTTTTATGTATTCTCTTTAAAGAATATGATTGAGAAGATTGATTTAGTCTTTATGAACTATTTACATATGCAAGTAGATATTGATATCTCAATTCTCAAGTGGGTCTTTAATTATTGAAAAGGCTAATTTGGTCTTTCACTATTGAGAAGGCTTATTTACATATTTTTGGGCTTAAAGCAAGGATATTTTTGAAAAAATTTAAAAAAAATTATTTTATTTTATTTTGATTTAATTAGTTTATAATAATTTTTGAAACTATGGGACGTGTTGTAGCTATATCTTTTAATTTTATATCCATATCCTTTAGTTATAACTTTATTACTTTGAATATTGGTATATTTGTGTAAATTTTGTAATTACTTTGAGTAAAAAAATCAACGGTCAATGAAGAAATGATTTACTACCACACAAATATATATCATAATTTATTTTAGAGAATTTTTTTTTAAATCATTTAATCAATACCACTTATAATTTATCAATGTTAATAATAGTTATCATGTATTTATTTACACTTAATGAGACCAATTAAATGTCAATTAATATTTAATTGACACTACTTAGATAATAAATTTGTGAACAAATATTAGGCAGTTGACATCATAGGTTTTTCATAACTAGTTTAATTGTTAAAGTGACAAAAATAAAAATGGAAAAATTATCTAATTAGACAAATATTTCTACCATATTTACTAATTCTTCCAATACAGTAAAACCTCACTAAATTAATATAGTGGGACCATAAACTATTATTATTTTGTAGATGTATTGTTTAATCGATAAATTAATATTTATTAATTAAAAGAAAGTTTTGAGATTCATATTCATATGACCCGATTTTAGAAGAAATTGTAGATATCATCTGAAAAACAATGTTGATGATGAAGTTCAAGATGATACAATACCTTGGGAATCAGTTACGCGTAAGGCAACACTTATCATATCTTGAACACTTTGCATTTTTATGGTGTAGTTCGAAAATACAACACCGCAACTTTAGGATACAATAATAAAAGTTAGAGGTGAGCTTCAACTTGATTTAAATTTTAATGAAAAACAAAAACAATAAAATCATATTTCACTAAATTATCATAGATATATTTATAATTTTAAAGAATTATTAATTTATAATATTAATGGGACCATATATTTATATAAGGGTCTTCTAAAAATATATTATCTAATTATCTTATCGAAATGAGTGATTTTTTCCATTGGCCCAAGTCGGGACAAAAGAAAAATATTATCTTAGAGAGATTATTAATTTACCGAGTATTAATTTAGTGAGATTTTACCGTAGATTGAAATAAATACATATTGTCTCACTAACTAATAATTTCATTCCAGATTTCCAATACACCATTTTTGCTACCACATACACTGAAATAGGGAGAGTCAAACAAGATAGGAGGGAAGCGATCGAGATAGTCTATGTATCCTAAATATATGTGAATCACACTAGATATATATATCTGGGATATAGATACATTCTAAAATACATATACATAAGAAGAGATCCGAGCGAGAGAGGAGAGAAGAGAGTGAGATAATAGAGAAGCAAGCTAGAAAATCAGATAAATGTGAATCCACTTGAATACAATATATCTGAAACAAATTACACATAATTACCGCAATTACCGATACAACAATTCCCAGTTGTCACTTGTCAGTATTCTTCTTCTATAAGTCTATATATATAGTACATAATAACCCCTCTAAACTAAGCTAGAATATATATAGCTAACCTCCTACAATACAATACATATTTGTGTGATCAATTATTATGTCTAGCCAAAAATTTGTTCGTCCAATTTTTGACAATCCCTTTTTCAACATTGAAGAATTACCAAATGATACAGTTAAACGTAAACCTGAACCCCTCATACAACCCAATTCTGATCCCAATGGTACTTCCTTAGTCATATCTAAAGACGTAGACCTTGACATCAACAAAAAAACATGGCTACGAATATACGTCCCACGACGAATAATTGCAAATCATGATAATGATAAATTGCCTGTCATTTTCTACTATCATGGCGGAGGCTTTGTTTTCTTTCATGCTAATAGTTATGGTTGGGATCTCTTTTGTCAGGCACTTGCTGAGAAACTTGATGCGATGGTTATCGCCCTTGAATATCGTTTGGCCCCTGAAAATCGACTCCCTGCAGCTTACGATGATGCCATAGACGGGTTATATTGGATTAAATCAACTCAAGATGAATGGGTTCGAAATTATTCTGATTTGAGTAATGTTTATCTTTTTGGATCCAGTTCTGGTGGGAACATGGCTTACCATGCAGGTACTTGTTTAGAGTTATTTGGATTTAAGATTTAAACTTGATGTGTTCAATTCTATATATATTTATGTTCATTATAATTACTCCCTCCGTCTCAATGGAAGTATCGTAGTTTGACTGGATATTGAGTTAAAAAGTACAGGGAAACTTTTGAATTTTATGATTTCAAATTAAAAATATCATGGGTAGTATTTTCAAACTTGTAGTTACGCCAAAATATGTTTGGGATAATGGGTATTATTTACTCCCTTTCTTCCAATTTATATGATTTACTTTCCTTTTTAGTCTGTCTAAAAAAGAATTACACATTTCTTTTATTTGACAAATATTTAACGATATTGTCAATAGTTTATCCTTGTTGAGTCCCACTTATTTGCCAAGAAGTCTAAATAGGTGTACTCTTTTTAAGGTTAATTTTGGAACATTGCAAAGTACCCTTTTGATATTTCTTTAACTACGTGCTCAGTCAAACTATGCATTAGCTAGCTTTGATTAGAGTCCATCCCCTCTATTAACCCGTCCAAATCTAAACGTATTGAACTAGTCATAATTTTATGGGCTAATTTTGTCATCCTTACCTACAGGGTTACGCGTAGCATCTTCATCATACAAAAAACTAGAGCCAGTGAAGATCAAAGGGCTAATTTTGCATCAACCATATTTTAGTGGCAAAAACAGGACAGAATCTGAAGAGAAGCTAAAGGATGATCAACTTTTGCCATTACATGCAATTGACAAGATGTTTGACTTGTCCTTACCAAAAGGAACATTGGATCATGATCATGAATATTCTAATCCATTTCTTAACGGAGGTTCAAAGCATTTAGATGATATGGTCACACGAGGCTGGGGGATCCTTGTAACTGGTGTCTCTGAAGATCCTTTGGTTGATGGCGCGCGCCACTTTGCTAATTTTGTGGAAGAAAAAGGTGTAAAAACTTTCAAGCTCTTTGGAGATGGTTACCATGTTGTTGAGTTGTTTGAGCCTTCTATGGCTGCAGTCTTATTTGATGCCACTAGGGATTTCATATCTGCTACTAAAAATTAAAAGTATTGAGTTTGTTTTGTTATATTTCCTTTTGTGTCAATAAGAGGAGGGTATGCATTCCTTTGTGTGTGAGATTACTTTTAAGTTGTTGTATTTTTCTCATGAATAAAAGTTTCTAGGGTTGAGTTAGTCCTAATATCTATTTCGTATTTTGCAATGTTGATGACAACCTTCTCTCTAAATTTGTAAGTCTAAAGGCATAATACATAACTGTGTCCTTTAAGTAGGCTTCAGCTGATATCTATTCCTTTCATCTTTGGGTGTGCACAAGTAGACACTTAAATTTGTACAAAGTTGAACAAGTAGACACATGTGTCCTATATAGTGTCTTACAAATAAATACGAGTCTATCTCGTGCGAATTATCTCGTTGGACGCATGTGCCTAGCTATTTTTTTCAATTTTGATACAAGTTTAAGTGTTTATTTAAAGTTGAAGGGCATGGATGTTAACTAACGCCAAATTAAAAGACACATTTATATATTATCTTATGTCAACTAAAAACTTCTACAAGTATAGATGCAATTTTCAATTTGTTCCGTTGATTCCTATAATTAAGAAACAACATGCATGTATGGAAACAAATTTTAAAGAGTAAACTTAGCTCGGTTAGGTGTTAATTATCCTATGACAAGTTCATTTTACTCGCAGAAAAGTTGGAATTCATAAGTTTCAAATCTTAGATTCGTTTTGGTTCATGTGTGCTCTTAACATATATATAGGCCACAATCGTGTAATTCAGTTCAAACGTGCAAACTATATCTGCCTTATCATGTAATTTTGTTCGATAGGAGGTGATAAACGTGTGTTACTTGAAATTTAAAATAATTTATTTACCTTAATTTTGGTAGAATGTAAGTTAATTATTATACATATATTGAAGTGTAAGAAATTCTCACTATCAGCTATTCAAAAAGGTATCAATATAGGTATCCTTCCATAAAAAGTGAAAGATGCAATTTTAAAAATAAGATAGGTTGATCGGTATAACATGTAAAGATAATTTGATAGTGTTAAAATCTATATATTGATCGTGCATAAAATTTTGGGGGAAGGCATAGGCGAAATTTTAGCGACACACATTAACTATACATGAGTCTTATTACCCTCGTGAATTATTTTAAAGTATAATAAATACATCCTTTGATGCTGAGGTGGCATAAAGAGTGTGCTCACTCTCTTGGAGGCATGTGAGTATAATGATCCGATCCGTCGTTGTTACGAAAGGGCACCTCGAGTCCCAAACGTTTGGTAGGATAGTGCAAGATTCCAAAAATTTGAGCACGATAGATTTTGGGTTAGATTATTTTGGGCTGAGTTGAGGTCATCTCATCAAGAGGAAGGTCCCTCGCTATGGCAACGCCGCTATAGCGGGCTGAGTCCTGCTATAGCGAGGTGTTGAAAATTACCAACCTAATTAATGTGTCATTTTTTATTTTCTTCCCACATTTGGAAGGAGAAAATAAACGAGGGTTGCTCTAAAAACCTCTAGAAGCACCCGAGGCAAAGGAGCAACGGAGGAGGGAGAATTTCGGCGCTAGGAAGGAGAAAGTCTACAGATTTTCCATGTCGTTCACCAATGGGTGATTCCATGAGGCCGTATTCTGGGAAAAGATTCATCAACGGCTCCTTTGGCGCCCAAATATGCTATATTTTCTTCAAAATTTATAGTTACCTGTTTTTATCGCATCCTATCATGTATGTATTCAGAGATTTCATGCCTAGGTCTTCAGGCATGAAGTTTGGATGGTTAAATATTATTGTAATTGTTGTTAGGGTGGAAAAAGATGATGACTAGAGGATAGCTCTCTAGCGCTTGGTTGTTAATCTGTAATTTCTTTATTGGGGTGACTTGATGTTAATTGTAATTAAGGTTAGGCATTCATGAAATTGCTGATTTATAGCCATTTATAGAACTCATGGTAATCAAAGGAACTTGTGTATACTCATAATGTGGCTCTATATGGAGCCATTGATATTTGTAGGTGATGGTTGTATGCTTTCGTGTTATATATGCATGTTTATTGCTTGTAGTGTCATATTGTGTAATGTGTAATAGTAAGCATATGAAATGATTTGTGATTGTAACTTGTTGGTTCAAGTGGTGTAGTTCACTGTGCTACGTGATTATGCATGCTTGATGTGCTTGTTGATTGGCTCGGGTACCATGTCAGTATATGATATTGTTTGTTGGCTCAGAAACCACACCTAATATGATTATATACAATTGGCTTGATACCACACCATATCTAGTATGATACTACAGTTTGGTTTGGGTCTTGTGAGAGGACCAATATGTACTAGTGGTTACATGAGAAAACCCGGTAATTGTGTTGTAATTATGTGAGACATGTAGCTAGGCATTGTTGTTGCAAGTGTAATTACTAGTTCATGTTGTTGTAACTGAGAGTACTGGTATTTTGGGGTTGTTGTTACATATGGTTGACGTGTGGTTATGGGTTGCGGGTAGTGCATATGAATCCAATGTGGGGACAGTGAGTCTCAGTTAGGTGACACTCGTGATGGTCGAGGGATGTGTTACCAATTGTACACTTACATGCGGTTCTGTATAATCGATGTCTTTCCTAGTGGAGTGAGTTTAAGGGACCCAGTTCATTTGTGGTTCTATTAGTTGGGGTGGTCTTGTTTTTTTTTTTTTTTAAAAAAAAAGCCACCTCAATGGTGGGGGGTTAGGCATACCCCTATTTTGGCACTTCAACTTAGCCTTGTTTCATTTTAACAGCCCCTCAAACTAGTATTTCGTGTTAAAATGGTACATAAAAAATGGAGTTTAAAGATTAAAATGGAACAAGATTAAGATAAAGTGTCAAAATGAAAAATATGGACAAGTTAGAGGGGTTGTATATGTGTTTGGCCTTTTATAAATGATGTGTAAGGGGGTCGAGGAAACAGTGAAGCAAAAGAAGGTTGATAGTGATGTAACGAAATACCCATCTTTTAACTTTGAGGTAACTAAAATATATAATAACTTTACGAAGTAATATTAAAATACACATTTTGTATTCATTAGATGTACGTAAATATTCTATGCAAATAATTTATTATCTTTTGAGAGAATTGGTGTGATGATGTTATTTTCTAATCCTTCACATGGCTGTTGGTGAGAAATTTAGACTTGAAATTTGTTTAATTGGAAATTTAGAATATTCAATAAGACAAGAATACAATTTACGAAAATCATGTGAGTTTAATACATGAATAAGTTGCTTCTATACTAGGTATCAAGCGATTTCTTAGCAAATATACTATAAGTATTAGACATGTGATTTGTTGTATTAGCGTGAGATGTTTAAGAGACTCATTTATTATGTGAAGATATCTGAATAATTATTTAAAAGGTTGAATTATCAAACTGACATTTAATGCTAAATTTAAAGCGCTATATATGCATTTAGTCATAAGTAAACAAGGAGTAATTAACAAATAATATACTTATATTTAAGAAAATTTAAGAAGTACAAGGTTTTAATTTTTTGCTCTATAAAAGCTTTCATTCTTTAGCCCCCAAAAACTCTAGATTTCACTTAGCCGACACTCTCCTTTTCTTTGGTATGTGAATGACCTTCATGAGCATGTCGTTGTTACTCCAATAACATTAAGTGATGAATGTTTTTAAGGATGTACTTGAAAATAACTTGCAAATCGGATCCTAGTAAGAACATGCACATTCATTAGTTCAAGAATAACTTTCGGGTAACATCTTACATGTTAATTCCCTTAAAATGTAACTTACTTAAATTAGGTTTTACATGTTAAAACTTTACTAAAAATTATTTTTAAGTTTTTATTTATAGTTTTCAATATAAGTGAATAATTTTACATTTGTATTATCAATATATATTTGTGTTTAGTGTTTTTATTGTTAGCTTTTCTATATAGTAAATTGATTGCTATTATATTCCCGAGTTAATTAGCAGAGGAAGATTTATGATTGAAAAAGATTTTAAGAATACTATTTATTGTAACTTTAGTGAATTCATAGATTTGCCCTTGTTAAGTGGTGATGAATCTTTAATTTCTATTGTAGTTCTATTAAATGCTAAATTGGTAACCATTGGTTTGTTGCATTGAATGTATTTGTTCTATTGCTTTTCTGGGTTTATGTTTTAAGTTATGGTGATTTTTTAGTCAAGAACAAACTGAGGACGAGTGGTTCCTCAGGATGACTAGTATTTTGCATGATTTGTTCAATTTTTTGACAAGGCAACGAGAAGATTGGTTAATCTAGTGTATATCTAGTTTTTTCTCATGAATGTGTATCTAGCGTCACGTTATCAAAATTAATTCTTCAATGTGTACATTCCATTTATTTCAAGCTGAAGCGGGTGATGCTCAATTGCAAAAAGATTTATGTTGCTGTTGTAGGATGTATTTTAAGAAATGTAACATCTCTTGCCCTACATATTATTATTCAGTTTGAAATCTGACATTTAGTACCATACTGTTAGACTTCAGTAGTATAATAATTTCCATATATATGTGTGTAGTCTTAATTAAGAGCCCCTTTGGATTGGATTAAAAAGTAGCTTGTAAGTCCAAAAAATAAAAAGTCATATTGAAATTACTTTTAAATCAACAAATAAAAAGTAGAGGGAGACTTACTTTTGGTTTTTAAGTCATTTTAAACTTATTTTTAATCTTGCCAATATGACCTTAAAGTAGGTTTGACCAACTTTTAAGTCAATTCAAACAGGCTCTAAGTAAACTATATATATAATACAATAGTTCTATTTGTTCAACTAGGCAATTCTTATGTTTGTATTTTCTCAAAAAGTACAATATTTTTAATAAATTGAAATTTGTCCTTTCCTTTTGGTTTTAGTATGGTTTATTTATCTTTAACTACAATTATTTAAATTTACTTTGAAGGATGAACATTTTTTTTGTGTAAGATTGTCCCTTTAAAAGAGACTTGTGTGTTTGATTTTAAAAAATAGGGGATATTATTATTACATTTTCCTTGGAATACACTGTTAAAGTCTTCTTTGGTAAGAAAAGTTTCGCCCCAAAGTGGGACTTTTCTGTACTAATCAACCCCAATCATTTTTGTCAAATTCAACTTCACATCTATTTAAAGAGGATGTGGTTTCAAAGTTTGAAAATTGATCCTACTTTGTTAGATCCAAAAACTTAAAATTTGATCAACTAGAGAAACTTACATACTAGTATGCATTATCATCATTTCATATTTTACTTCTCTCAATATCCCACTGCACTACTCTAGCTTCTTTTGTTTGATTTATGACTTTTTCTATCTGAACTTGTGCAATCCTATAGGTTGCTCTATGTTTTTGCTCATCATCTTATGTGCACTTCTCATCTTGTTCAATATCAGCAGGCCTCTCATTTCAATCTATGAATCAATTTTCACTACAAGAAAAGTGTGAATTATATGTGAATTAGTATGAAAATTCATAGGAAACTTATTTTCCAGCAAATTTTCATACTAATCCCCATGTAATTCACACTTTTCTTGTAGTGTTTCTTTCATTTTCTATTTGTATCTTCAAATGTTTCGTTTTCTCCTTATTATTTTCCTATTTTTCTTGAGTATGTTCAATTTCCTTTTCAATATCATTTGCACGAAGAACATAGTCTAAACCTTTTTTCTCAAATTCTAAAACATTCACATATCTTTGTCTCTCTCTGCAATGAGTAAACCATATTTATAAGCAATCATGTTTTGGCATCTTCGTAGAATGAACCATAATCAACACCGATCCAATTCAATGCGGAGAAAGAAGATTTTGCAAAATAAACCATGTCATCCACACTAGTAGTCATCTCATAAGTGAAATATGACACCAACATAGACTAGACTTCATCAGTCAACACTCTTTAGAGCATTTGGGAAGAATGTGTTTGTTTTGGTGTCTCCAATCTTAATAGACAAAGTTAAAATTGAATCCTTTATCAAGACTAGAGTCATCCAAACAAACATATTCTTCTCAAATTCAAATGCACGAAAAAACTAAGAAAAAGCGTTGATTGATGAAGTTCAGTCTATCCTTATCTCTTTTCTCACTTATGGACGACTACTAGCGTGAATAACATGGTTTATTTTGTCAATTTTACTTTCTCCACATTGAATTGGATCGATGTTGATTATGACTCATTCTATGAAGATGCCAAGAATATGATTGCTTATAAATATGATTTACTTACTGTAGAGAGATATAGAGATATATGTTCTGTTTCAAAATTGGAGAAAAAAGTTTTAAACGTTGTTCTTCGTGCATATGATATTGGAAAGGAAATCTAACATACTCAAGAAATACATGAAAATGATAAGGAGAGAAAAAAAGAACATTTGAAGATTCAAATAGATGATGCAAAAAAATTGATTCGTAGATCGGAACGAGAGGTTGCTGATATTGAACAAGATGAGAAGAGAAGTGCACGAAAGATGATGAGAAAAAATGTAAAGCATCCCATAGAATTGCACAAGTTGAGGTCGAAAAAGTCAATAATCAAATAAAGGCAGCTAAAGTAGTGTAGTGGGATATTGAGGGACACAAGAATGAAGCTCTCCGAGGGATTGAATCCACCACTCGACTGCTAATGTCTTACGTAAAAGAAAGAGAGAAGTAAAACATGAAATGATGATAATGCATACTAGTATGTAAGTCTCTCTAGTTAAACATGTTTTAAGTTTTGGGGTCTACCAAAGTAAGACAAATTTTCAAACTTAGAAATCATATCCTCTTTAAATAGATGTGAATTTGAATTTGATAAAAATGATTGGGGCTGATTAATCAAGATTCATACAAAAAAGTCTCACTTTGGTGTGAAGCTTTTCCTACCAAAGGCGACTTTAACAGTTTGGTCCTATAGAAATGTAACAGTAGTATGTAGTTTTGATGTTTGACAAAGTAAACTATGTTGCATTGTTTATCATCATCAAAAAGGGGGGAAATTGTTGAAAAATAGGAGAACATATAAGTAGTTTTGATGATTGATAAAGTGAACATGGTTCATTACTTGTTGTCTTATATAGACTCTATCAGGTGAACTAGATCCCTAGACGTGAACGCAGACTGCTTGTATACATATGGGAGATTGCAGCAAAGAAAGAAACTAATAAATTACAGAAATAAAGGAGCGAAAAAAGAAACAGTTTAAGTAAAAGAGCAAAAAAGGAAAGAAATAGGAGTAAAATTAAAGTCCAAAGAGGAGTCAAAGTTTCCTTATAGGATGAAACTCTTTTAAAGGAAGGAAATTGGATAGGAGGCCAAGTCCTCTCCGAAGTAAAAGTCATGGTCCGTGATATACTAGGGCAAGACAAATCTCCAGTATATATGGCATGAAGACCATTAAGAGCCGCAATTATTGCATATTCATGAAATATATCATTTTAAGAGCAATAACCATTGAAGCAAAACTACATGACTTCGTCACAGTAATACAAGAACCTGGTTCACTAGTTGTGTTCAAGTCGTTCTATTGCATATTGAAGTTTTATTACAAAAAGGCTAGAGTTACTAGTCTTTGATGAGTTGCTCTAGGTTTATTATTAAGTTGTAATCAATGTTATTTTTGAGTTGTAATCAGTGGAGAACCCAAATTTCTGTTGAGGGGTTAAAAAACATGTTAAATAGTGTTGACAAATATGTTGTACTAGATTTCAAGCTAAAACATTGAAAAATGTTGCTAGCCAGATTTAAACCCATATGACTACTACTCTACTAGTTTTTGAACCCCCATAGCCGATGAACCAAGCCACTTGCTTGTGTTGAGGGGATTCAATATATATATATATAGTCAGTTTGACTTCTTGAAGAGTAGTTAGTGAGGACAGTAACAAGAAGAGAGTTTGACTTCTTAGAGAGTAGTTAGTGAGGTTTGTTACAAGAAGTTATCTTCTTGGAGAGTTGTTAAAAAAGTTAAGTTAACCGTTTGTTTTGGTCAAAAATGAAAGATTTTATTTTAACCAAGTGTAAGAATTACAAAACCACTAGTTCATTGTACTCTAGAACTAGTCCTACAAATTATTCATTGAATCCTAACCATATAGAAAAGAAAAAAATTATATGCCTAAATAGGAAAGGAGTCCAACTAGGCCAGCATCATGCACCGCTTTCTATGACTTTTTCCTCTCATGTGGAGTTGAAGAATTACAATCTCTACTTTTAGTTTGGAATCTTCTAGCATTTCATTCGTCCCATAGTTGTTGCGAAGAGGAACCCCAGAATACCAGCTTTTGGGCTTGTTCCATCAGCCTTTCTTGAAATCCATCTCTTCTCGTATTTCTAATTTTGTATGATTCTTCTTTTCCTCCATCCAACTGAGAATTGAAAAGCATTGAGTGTCACCATGGAATCAAGTGTCTTGTCTTTTATATATAAATTGTGTATCCATTTGATCCATAAAGTATCTTGCTTAGTACTCAATGACATTTAACCCTTCAGCTGATCGCGGCATGCACACTTTATCCGAGTCTATGAGTGCTTTTCCTGAGTTTTCTGGTAGACAAGGGGACTCCCAGGTACTTGAATGGTATTGACCCCAAATTGAAGGGTTCTTGAGTCAACAAGACATTTAACAAAATTTATATGATTTAGGCAGATAATTTCTTACTACATCAGTCCTAATAAGGATGGGAGAATAGTAAGTTTGTACTTGGTTATATGTTAAGAACCACTTGTCATTCCCAAAAGCCTAATTGATAAGACTATAAATTCTCTAATAATTCTAATGGATAAGGAGGACCAGGTTTATGTGGCAAAATTCCTCCTAAATTAGAAATTTCCTTCTAAGAGGCCAAATCCTAGTCGAAGTAACAGTTCAAGTCTGTGATACACTATGGCATGAAAAATCTCCAATATATATATATAAGGCATGATGATCATTGAGAGTTGCATCTATTAGATATTCATGAAATTTATCATATTGATAGCAATAGTCATTAGAGCAAAACTATAGGACTTTGTCATAATAATACATGAACATGGTTCACGATTTATGTTCAATTTTGTTCTATTGAATATTGAAGTTTGATTAGAAAAAGGCTAGAGTTATTAGTCTTTGTTGAATTGTTCTAGATTTATTATTGAGTTGTAATAATTCCTAGATTGAAGAGAGTAGTTGTGTGGGTGAGGTTTGTAACAAGAAGTGAATTTGACTTCTTGAATAGTAGTTAGTGAAGATTGTAACAAGAAGCAAGTTTGACTTCTTGGAGAGTAGT
Organism: Solanum chiquidenum; assembly: GCA_029582725.1. Taxonomy (NCBI): domain Eukaryota; kingdom Viridiplantae; phylum Streptophyta; class Magnoliopsida; order Solanales; family Solanaceae; genus Solanum; species Solanum chiquidenum. The sequence goes on from JAJOOS010003761.1 coordinate 14,620, forward strand.
TAGTGAGGTTTGTAACAAAAAGAGAGTTTATCTTTTTAGAGAATTGTTAGAACAATTAGAGTTAACTGTTGAGTTGAGAAACTAGAGTTATTCTCTTAGATAATAGAGTTGTAATTTAAAACCGCTCTTTGAAGTTAGTGGAGGTTGCTTAAAATCCTACACACTGTAGGTCGTAATTTTTTTATTCCCTTGAGCAAGGAAGTTTTCTACGAAAATATCAAGTGTTAATTACTTTTGTTCTAATATGACTATAGGAACCAGGTTTCTAGAAATAATTGTTGGTGTGTAGTTTTCTTTCACTATTTTTAAAAATCAAATACTTAAGTCTCTTATAAAGGGACAATCTTACAGAAAAAGAATGTTCCTCCTTCAAAGTAAATTTAAATAATTGAAGTTGAACGATAAATAAGCAAACAAAAACAAAAAAAGGAAAGGAGAAACATTAATTTATTAAATATTGTACTTCTTGGGAAAATACAAACCTGAGGATTGCATCCTTGCACAAATAGAACTATTTTTCTAAATTATACAAACATAAATACAGTTTACTTAATTGAGACTCCATCTATATATAAGGAAAATATTGTATTACTAAAGGTTAACAGTCTAGCACTAGATTTGCGGTACAATGAGATTTTATTATTAAAATCTCAAATTTCAATTAAGAATATTTCTAGATTCTTTTTCCCACACTTCACTATTTTATCTGCACTTCATTCTAATTTTTGTGTGCTTCAACAACCAAAATCCCTCTTTATTCCTGTCAAGAAATTATCTTTTTCGGTCATCTTTCTCTCTCAGAGCTCTTTCCTTCTTCGCTTTGCTTTAGAGCTATCACTCATTTTCCATCCTGAAAGAATTTATTTTTTCAAGAAGAAGTAAGAATGTCATCACAGAAAAATGAAACACCACCTCCATCTGTTTTTTCAGAACCTTTGTTTAAGATTTCATCCACTGATAGTATTGATGATCCTATAATCACACACGATCATCAATGCAAAGCTGGTGATTGGATTACTTCTCTTTGTAGGAGGTACAATTCAAGAAAAAGGGATTTCCAAAATCTATATGATCATGAGGTCGTGGAGAAAGGTGTGAATAAGTGGGACTAAAGAGATTTTGGAAATCCTCTTTTTCTTAAAGTGCACCTCCTACAAAGAGAAGTCCAATCACCAATTTTGCATTGATGATTGCTTGTGATTATAGTATCATCAGTATTATCTGTACATGAAATCTAAGTCAAAGGTCTTGGAAAATTAAGTGGAGGTGGTATTTCATTTTTGTGTGATAACATTTTTACTTCTCCTTGAAAAAAGAAATTCTTTTTGAATGAAAAAATGAGTGATAACTCTAAAACAAAATGAAGAAAGAATGAGCTCTGAAGAAAAATAACCAAAAAAGAAGATTTTTTGCCAGGAGTAAAGAGGGATTATGGTTGTTGAAGCACACAAAAATGAGAATGACGTGCAAATGAAATAGTGAAGTATGGGAAAAAGACTCTAAAATATTCTTATTTTAGATTTGAGATTTTAATAACATAATCTCATTGCGCCTCAAATCTAGTAATCTTGACCATGTCATATATGGTAAGTATATATAATGCAAAAAAAAATCATGAAGATTTTACTAATATCGAACATGAAGTTATTTTCAAACAAATTAAAAAGAAAAATAAGACTTATGACTTAAAATAAATGAATCACAATGACGTTGATGATAATTGATATTCAGTATAAAATACATACATTTAATTGTTATGAAGTCTTCATATGTGTTTTTCTACCACCATTTAATCATTATGTGCTTATTACATATGCTTCTTTGTATTAAAGTTTTGTTAGAGCTAATAAGCATGTTTGAAGAAAAAAATGAAGTGTTATGGAGCTTCAAAGTCGGAATAGAGGCATGAGGAATGTGATCAAGATTGAGTCTGAGAGTGAAGAGTCAAATGGACATAAAAATATCAATAAAATTGTGAGTGTTCAACAACAAGTCGTATGCGATGCGTTCATGCTACTAGGCCCGCACTGCGCCAAGAGGAAAACATGGATCAAGGCTAAAAAGGGAGTTCAAATTTATTTTAACTGAAAGATATTGTTATCCATAGAGTAAATATATGCAGTATAAATAGTGCATTTACTTGATGGCCTAAGGGGACACTGCTTTTGCAGTTTTGGAGCATTTGGGAGGCAAGAATAAGGGGAAGAGCATAACTTGAAATTCCTTGTGTTTCTATGATCCTCAATAAGGTGGTTTTTTTATTTTTTTTTATAACCGAGAATTCCGTCTGTGACCTAGAGAAATAAAGTAGAATGACAACATAGGGGAACAATATTTCATTATTACATGATATTACACTGTTGTATGTATATATCATGAAAATGGGGGGTTTCAAAAGATTTGAAACATAAAGCAATTTGGCTCAGCATTCATACACAACTAAAGATTTCTTTTCAATTATTCAAAATTGTTACTTCTTTAGTTATAAAGAATCAGTCACTTTATAGAATATCATAAGAAAGGAAAAACCTGAAGAATCAACAGCCAACTCTTTTTTTGAATTCCGCATAGAAAATACAGCATCAAGTCTCACTGGAGAAATGGAGGAAGTCAAAAAATGAGGGAATTCCACAAAGCTCCAAGCAGCAATATGGGGACAAGGAAGAGGAACACAAATTTATGAACCCTTAATTTTTTAGGGTTTCTTTATAAATACCTAAAGGTTCATTTTAATGGACTGGGCTTTTTCCTTTTGGGCTAATCCTAGTTTTGGATTGGCCCCTGCTTGTACATACTTTATTAGTGAATAAAAAGAGCTCAATGCTCCAAATTTATTTATTTTTTAAAAAATCAAATGCTTGAAAATTGTAAACACAATTCACAAAAGATGTTTTACAATAATGCAAGATATGCCTCTTGTTATGACTAGTGATGGTAAATGGGCGGATTGGGTCAAATTTGAGCGGATTGAAAATGGTTTAACATAAAATGGGTGATAATTCAACCCGTCCATATTTGATATGGGTAAAAATGGATTGGTTAACAAATGGGTTGGGTAAAATACTAGTTTACCCATATTTACCCATATTTTCATGAGTAAATAGTACTCTACTTAAGAATTCAACATGGAGAAAATATTTTAGTCTTTTCTTAGATGAAAAATGTTTAAAATGTTTCATTTAATTTTATTATATCATAAAAGTAAAAAAAATCCTAACTTTTCAATATAAAATAAATTTATGCAATAACAAGGGGAAAATATTTTTAATTTCAAAGTAAATGAATAGTTGCATTTTACGACTAAAACATGCTTAATGCACTTTAAGCAATGTCAATACTAATACATGATTTGCTTATTTTACACTATTATTTATTATCCAATATAAAATTAAATAAATTAAAAAATATAATTATAATTAACAAAAGAAATGTACATTTAAAATATATTTTTGGAGGGCCACATTTTCAATTATAGAGAAAAATAATTAGTTCTATAGAAGAACATAAAAAGGAAGAGAAGTTATAAAAAAAAAATTAGTGATATCATAAACTAAATTTTGAGTGAATAAAAGTTAGAAACTTAACCATTTGGCTAATCCATATTTTACCCATATTTTTATGGGTTGAATATGGGTATCAACCCATATTTTACCCATGTAAAAAGTCACTCACCCAACCCATTAAAATATAGGCGGGTTGGACAGATTGGACGGGTTACCAAAATATGAACTCATTGTGCCGGCACTAATTATGACCAACTACGGTTGTAATCAATTTTAACATTGTAATAGTTAATTATTAATTATCCAAATTAACTATAGATATAGAAATTATGTTAAAATCAAGATTTTCAAACCCATCTTCTAACCAATAAAACTCATATTTAATGCAACATGAATGCACGAAATTACTATATATATATCATATTTAGGGCCTCTATCATATTCTAAACACGATTTTAAGTTTTAAGCTTCTGAAATTATAGTTAATTTAGAATTAATGGTGGCAATTACACTCAAATTCATTGATTTGCATGCACATGTAAATATATATTTAAAAATATTATTTAGCTTATAACAAAAAAGTATATATTTGAATTTAAACATGTGTAACGACCGGCTTTCGTTGTTATAGAAAAGCCAACGGAAATTTTTTTTGGGCCGGAAAACTTTTTCGTAGTAACTTGAAATTTTCTCAACCTAGTCCAGATTTGGACGAAATCGGAGTCATTAACGTTTAGGAAAATTTGGTAGCAATTGGGTGATCTAATTACGAATTTGATCACATGAGTAGATAGATAAGTCGTTAAGGAACCAATACGACATTACATAATTGAATTCGGGAGAGTAGAACTCTCGAAATTGATCTTAGCGTGAACGGGTAGTTTCTGAGTGTCGTTGGTTGAAGGCGTGTTGTGAAATGGGGGTATTGAAATTATTAAAATAGCCCACTATTTCGTGCAAGACGCTTTGACGGTGATTTATATCACCAGGGCGGGGCCGCTGTAGCGGGGTGAGGACCGCTGTGGCAGGCTCGACGCGACTTGTACACGTGACAACCAGGTTTTGGGGGTTTAATTAAGTTGACCTTGTTTTCCGCAGTATTTTATAGTATTAGACTTTTATTCACGTTTTACTTCCGCATTCACTGTATTAGTTGGGTTTTAGGCTGACTTGTCTTGATGGGATAAGACGAGTGCCATCACGTCCATTTTTGGGTCATGACAATTCTTGAGGCTAAAGGTAAGGTTTTAATTCTCCGAATCCATTTTTCAATTCGTAGAACGTAATCTAATAGGTACTTATCGATGGGGGAAGGTTCTAATCTGAAATCTATGGTGGAAAAACCCTAGTTTGGATAGTGGGCATGATCTAGGGTTGTTAGAATTGTTAGTAATCTGGGTAATTAGTGATTGTTTATTGATTCTCGTATTATATTGATCATTTGTAGATCAAGAACAAGCGGAACGAATCCGAAAAGGGAAGAATCAAGTTTCTTAGGGCTTCAAGCTTGTTTCGATGTAGGTGATGGTTGTGATTCTATGATTGTGTGATGTATGTTTGTTCTTGCTTCATTATGATACATGTATGTATGCGAATATTGCGTTATTGATCACATTAATTGTAAATGAGGATAAATGAATGATGAATGCCATGAATCATGACTTGATTGTATGATTATGAGAATGTACGTTGTTATTTTGATTGTGGCTTGTTGAATGGATCGGGTGTTGCGTTCCGACACACTAACTTGGATAGGTTGCCACGTTCTGGCATAATTATGGGATCGGTTGCCACGTTTCGGCATAATAATGATGCTTACTTCCGTCCTTTGTTGGATTTTATTATCACTGGTAATGAGCATGAAATGTTGACTAAGTTTTTGAAGCTAAAGCCTCCGGTATTTCTTGGTTCTGAGAGTGAGGATGCTTATGAGTTTATTTTAGATTGTTATGAGAGGCTTCATAAGTTGGGAATTTTCCATCAGCATGGGGTTGAGTTCGTGACTTTTCAACTTCAAGGTAAGGCTAAGCAGTGGTGGAGAGCTTATATGGAATGTAGATCTTCAGCTTTACTACCACTCTCTTGGACCCAGTTTCATGCTCTTTTTTAGACAAATATGTGCCTAGAACTTTGAGAGATCGCAAGAACGATGAGTTCATGACTTTGGATCAAGGTGATATGTTTGTGGCTGCTTATGAGGCCAAGTTCCATGCATTGTCTAGATATGCTACTCAATTGGTGACCACTGAGGAGAAGAGGATCCGTTTATTTATTAGGGGATTGAACTCTGAGTTGCAAGTATTATTTGTTCATATGACCTCTGCAGGAAGGAGCTTTAATGAGGTATTTAAGAAAGTGGAAGGGGTGAGGTGAGACGGTCAGGCTAAGACATTGGCTAAATGGGCCAAGAACTCGGGTAACTTTCAAGGTTCTTACTCCAGGGGGTCCGGAAGGCTAACACTTGCAGCCAAGCCAATTCAGTCCGATATGCCCGCCTCTACAGGTAATTACTCGGGAACTCCACCTTCATAATTTAATTCAGGATAGCCAGGGAGTTGCGCCTTCAGCGGGCAACAGGTCATCTTTTGATCGTCCTTGTTATAATTGTGGAGAGCCTGGGCATATGAGGAGAGATTGTCCCCACCCGCACATGATGGATTCCGCGCAGCAGCAGACTAGAGCAGTAGTACTCGTGGGAATTGGTAATAATGGTTGTTGACACCCAATTTTGACCCTCTCCGACAATAATCAATTAACAAGCTTCTTAAACTCCAAACGATTTGAAATAATTTTTTTTCTTATAAAGTTCAAAATATTTTTCAAGTTACTTTTAATTAATTTTATCATTTTTTATAATTTTAAGTAAATATATATATGTTTTGTATAATTTTGTATATAATTAGTATATTTTATAAACATTTCAAAAATCATCTCAAGAAGGTTTTGATTTTAGTGAAATATTCTACTAATTTAGTTTAGTTTAAATAATAGTTTACAATTTTGAGTTAATGAGTTAGTTTATGATTAAGTTAATTATTATATAATTATGCGTCTAATTAGTATATTTTACGAATGTTCAAAAATTGTCTTGGAAGGATTTTTAGCTTTATTTAAATATTTTGTTATGTAGTCGATATTGTTAAAGCAATTAGTTTATAATTAAATTAATTATTTTATTTCGTTAAGAATAAGAAGCTCGTTAATTAAGTATTAATTCATTTTATTTAATTTGTAGTCGAATTCGCTAGTTTATTAAATGTTGCTAATTTTTAAATCCGATAAAACTTTTTTCTTTTAAACCAAATCAAGTCATTTGCCAATTCTTTCAACCAACAAAAACGTACAACAATCCAAATTTTGCCTCCAATTTCCAGCATTAAATTACCCCTGGCCCACATTTATGCCCAATTCAATACAACAACAATACATACTATACGTACAACATAAAAAATAAATAAATAACAACAACAACAATACCACGCACGACCCCACCACCCTTAGCTCCTCTTCCTCAACGAGTAAATTGTGAACATAACCACAACGCGTAAGCTCCCAAAAAAAAAAAAAAAAAAAAAGAACCCAGCAGCTTTCAACGACAAAACGGAGGCAAATTCACGACGTCTTCACGGTCTCAAAGTTCCGTCAATACATACGGAAAAGCAGCAACAGAGGTGCAGCGCCGCGAAATTTTGTTTTCTTCTCCAACGTACCTATCCGCATTAATATCGCGGCAGCAAAGGCAAGCACGCGTTTTCCCCCATTTCCTCTTCCGGAATGGGGTGAAAATTGCAAGGAAAAGGTGTTCGCCTAATATGGGAAAAGAATTTTGAAGTTTGAATTTGAATTTGGGCTCTTTTTGTCTAGATTCGGACCCGTTTTTCCCCCCAATTCGTCAACCCTAATCTCCTTCTATATATTCCTTTTTTCGTTTCAGTATTGGAGAGGATTTTTTTGGTTTTTTTTGAAAATATTTAGAGAACGTTAGAGAAAAGGTCAGAGATTTTTTATTTTTTTTTCTAGTTGAGAGAAAATTTGGGAAATATAAAGGAATCGACTAACCCTTTTTTTTAAAAGAGAAAATATACACAAAAAATTGGGAGCTACACCATTGTTTAGGACCTCTTGGAATTCAAATCTCGGTTTTAGTTCTCGCTCTTGTTGTTCATCGAAATTTTGGGAATCACGTCTCGGTGGCGAAAGTTTGCTTCTGTCCTGCTCGTAGCCGTCCAAGTTTCGCTGCCTAAAAGAAGGTAAAAACCTCTCCTCTTAGCCTTGTTTGTTTTGTCATGTATCCCTTTGTTTTGCGCTTAACGAAGATTTCTTAGTCTGGACTGAAATTATGTTTTGTTGTCGAGCTCGCTGAGGTATGGATAAGCATATTTGATGTTTCTCTCCTTTCGTTTGGACTGTTGTTAGTTGCTCTTGCGCTAGTTAGGATTCTTAGGATGATGGAGCTTATGATTTTCGTTTCGTTTTCTCATATTGATCTTTTTCTATGCTTAAACTCATTTAGTGGTAATCTAGTCAAATAGCATTTTTAGCTCCATCATCCAAGTTGGTCACGCTTTTCTTGTCTGTTCGAGCCTATATCTCCTCACGGTTTCCTTTGTTTTTGCGCTTGGGGGATAACTATGTGCTAAATACTTTGTTTGTCATTCCTTTGCTTTCATTTTCGGTAGTAAAAATATTGTGTGTGCACCTAAGTTCTCTTCTTTTTTCTATTATTGTGTCTTTCCCTTCTTTTTGGTTCGACGTCGAGATGATTTAGCTGTTAAGCTCGGTGAATCATAAATGTTTCTATTTCTTCAAATGTCGAAGTTTATTTACGTTGATTCTCCGGCAGTTTGTTTATATTTAGTTCCGTGGAAATTGTGTGTCAATTGGGTCAAAATTTGGAAACATGACTACATGTTACTGTTAAGTTGTTTTCACTGCTATATCACCAGCATGCTTGGTTTCTTTAGTGATGCTTATAGTATAATCTGCTCTTATTTTCTTCCCCCTTGAATAACCTCTAATTTTATTTGTCCAAGTATATGTGTTTGTTACTTTTAGGTGTCAAAAGTAGCTTAAATTGTCGAAAGTTGCTTTAGTTAATTTTCCAAGTTCCCATATGCCATGTAAAAGTTGGCTTGAGGCACATATTTTATTTATGTAGCAGCGATTCATTAAAGATGTATTAACTTCAGATTTCTTTTTTCTTTAAATGGTAGTAATATAAATCAACTTCCTAGCAGTGCATATCATAGCTATGATTTGCATTAGTGAGGCTTGCTTTAATTTTCAAGTATGTATTATTAATGTATCCTTGTAAAAAATCTAAATGTGTGTCCGTCGGATTCCTATAGTCATTAGGTATGGAATTAGTTTATTTTATACTACTGATTGATCTAATTTCTTGGTTCCTCTAAATATTATGTGCTTTCCTTGATCCTCTTCGCATAACATTGATACGGTGAACTAATCATATGCATCTTTGCCTTGTTTCTATTCTATGTATCTTGGTTGTATTGTATAAAATTTAAAACGTCCTCCATGACTAATTCTTATCCTTTTTTGTGGTTTTTCTATGTTTGAATCCGCCTTGGGTCCTCATGGACTTCTCCATTCCCCTTTGCATTCTGATTTTGGGCCGTGAAGGCCCAAACTTGCTCTTCTTGCTCGAGTTGGCCTCACTACTGGGTCAGCAAAATTGGCGTACAGGTTGAAAACAGCGAGAAAAGTGCTGGAAATTGAATTTTCAACATTCGAAACGCTGAAAACAGACCAATATACATGCTGTATACACCAATATACAGTCAGAAAATATGATATACAGGGAAAAAACGTGCAAAATACAGGTGGAAAACACAGAGATACATAGTTAAAATAAAATTACAGATCCGGGAGTTCGAGAATTAGCAATATACACGGCGTATACCTCAAATACACACTTTGTGTATATCATGATCAAGGAAGATGGAAAAAGGGCCAAAGCCCAAATGAATTACTACTTCATCTTTTTTGCAGATTGGAAATTTGGGCAAAAGCCCAAATTCAATATATTCCTCTTAAGTTATTTGCTTATCTATTTGTTGATTGACTAACGTTTTATTTATTTTTATGGTTGAATTTAATTAAATTCCCGAAGATAGCCATTTATCCTTTTTATCTATATATCTATCTATATATATATATATATATATATATAGTCGAATTAAACTATTTCATACTTAGCTCTGTTTTTTCTTGTTAGTCTCGTTACTTGAAATCACTTCCCTTTAGGATAAACCCTCTTTAGTTCATTTCCCTTTAAAAAAAATAAAAAATAAAATAAAATAATAATAATAATAATAAATAATACTAGATTTTTTATGCTTAGTTTCATTTTATTAGTCCTGTCAACACTTGAGGTTTTCCCTTTGAAAGTTTTCTTTTAGTTATTCCCTTTGATAAAAATAATAATAGTAATAACTAAAAAAGTTTTTTCTATCTAGTTAAAATTTCAAAATTAGTCAAAGTCATGATGAGTCCTTTATTTAGTTAAAATTTTAAAGTTGGTCAATGTCATTTTAGTCAAATCGCCGGTCAACCGCAGGTTAGCGGGCATTCCGAGGGCTTAACACCTTCTCAGAATGTACATTGAACTTCGAACCCTTTTATTTTCAATTGATTTTAATCTGTTTGAGTCTTTTTGAAAATTTTAGTTATTTTTTTTTCTTGATTTTTTACTAAAAATTAAGTGGCGACTCTTTCTTTTGGAAATTCGATTTCTTTTAAATCATAAGTTTAATCGATTTTTCGAAAACTAAAGTCATTTTTCTTTTATTTATATTTTCGAGTAAAACAGAAATGGCGACTCCACTGGGGATCTAATTAAGTTCTAACCATAAGATTTGACTTATTTGACTAATTGTGTTAATTGTTAAATTGTTTATCTGCTCTCAACGTGTTTACTTTGTTATAACTGTCATTGCATTCATGGCATCTTCCTACTATATGTAGAGTATATTAAGGACGGTTTCTGCATAATCGCAGCCGGACTTTTTATACTCAACCCTTTTTTGAAAGGATCGGCAATTTATTGGTACGTCATGCGTCCA
>JAJOOS010003762.1:0-32011 GCA_029582725.1 Solanum chiquidenum
AAAAATTTTATTTTTAAAATATTAAATTTAAATATAATCTAATTTAGCTTTGATACTAAGTCAAATTGACTAAAAAAAACACAACATGTCAAAAAAAGAACGAAGGGAGTATTTAATTATGTTAATCTTCAAAGTTAAGCAACTTTCCTGCTTAAGATCAACTTAATAATGATAATATACTACTCCCTTCGGTCTGTTATGTTTGTCAGGGTTATTATTATTAACCATAATATATTTGGTTCAAATTTCAAAATATTTGTCTTTTAAAAAAAATATAAAAGAATTAATCATCTTTTTTAATTGTATCTTTACTTCAATAAATGTAGAGATATTAATATAATAAAAAAATATTGTATTAAAGTGAAACCAAGAAATAAATATGAGCAATTTAGTTAAATTATACTAGATATTTTTAGTTAATATTTTCGTAAGCAACATGCAAGATACAAACATGATGAATAAAATGGATGGAAAGGAGTATCATCATAAAATGTACAAATTCGAGGTTATAAATTATGACAAGGGAAAATGGTCTAATATATCTCTCAACTTTGTCATTTAGAGATGATATGTGAGTTATTTGTTAACAGTAAAAATATATATGAGTTACTTTTATAATGAATGGTATATCAACTCTAAATAACAAAACAACGAAATTTATTATCAGACCTTTTATCCTTATAACAATTACTTTTATATTTCACCGAGTGACATATTAATATCTTATAATTTAAGAAGAAAAATGCATGGTAAGCCTCAATACTATATAATTTAACTAAACAATGTACTTGATGTTTCAATCCCAATCTCTCACGCTGTCTCGATCAGTACCATATGTCCATATTAAATTCATCTAACTATGTATTACCTGGTTCCAGCATTATGATGTGTTTGTTTTTCAACATAATTAGTGAAGTAGAGTACCTTTTAGTCAAACCCCCAAGACCCACTATTATTTTGTTGTCACGTGAGTACCTAAAAGGTAATTTTATTTTATTTTAAAATGGCTTGATATATATAATACTCAATTTCGTGATTCAGAATTAATATATCATTCAGTATAAAAGTGATTTATATATACCTTTAAACTGGAGATGATTTGTGTGATTTATTGATATTTATTACAATGTATAGATTACATGGGTAGAACATGTGGAATACGACGAGAGTGTGGTTCATCAGCTTTACCGTCCATTGATTAGTGCCGGCATGGGCTTTGGTGCACAGAAGTGGGTTGCTACCCTCCAACGCCAGTGTGAATGCCTTGCAATCCTCATGTCATCCGCTATGCCGTTCAGAGATCACACAGGTATATACATGAACAATATAAAAAATTATTACACTTTCAGTATAATATATAGTAACTAATTTAGAATTTACGTTACATTATTTGCAAATATATTTTAATATCTGATAACGCGATTAGTATTATCATAAGTGAGTTGATTGTGTAAATAATTATTTTTAAATCATAAAAATAAAATTAGAACTTATAGTAGGTTACATATTGTTTTAGTTTCCCTCTTACCATATTAAGTTTGAAATCGTGAGTTACGGTGTTATTGTAAGTCAACTTAATTGGACAAGTGCACACAATCAGATGCGGATCCATCCCTGTAGATGAGGAATGCATGTGAACCCGTTAATTTCAGAAAAAATCATATGTATATATATATGTATATTTATCTTGAGAAACTGACAAAAATTAAGAGATAATTAACAGTGCATCCGTAAGGATCCAGAGTGCCATTGTGCTATTAGTAAAAGCTTAAGGAACCACCCACGAGACCTAGATTTGAGTCTAGCTTGAGTGCTAGTATTTCACTATGTTTAGTTTAAGTATCTTAGAGCTCATATTTAAGCACCATATTGATACACCCGAAGTCTTCAAATCTTAATTAGGTTCATCTGCGTAATATAAACTCCAAACATAATAACCTCATTGTCTTTTTCAGTATGTAGACTATAGCTTAATTACTTTATGCTATGACTGATGGGGAAAACAATAATTAAAATGCAGCATTAACACCAAGTGGAAGGAGGAGCATGTTAAAGTTGGCACAACGTATGACCAACAACTTTTGTAGTGGTGTTTGTGCTTCCTCCATACACAAATGGAACAAACTTTGTGTAGGTAATGTGGATGATGATGTTCGTGTTTTGACTCGAAAGAGTGTAGATGACCCCGGTGAGCCACCGGGGATTGTTGTAAACGCTGCAACATCTGTTTGGTTGCCTGTTTCCCCACAAAGACTTTTCGATTTTCTCCGTGATGAACGGCTGAGGAGTGAATGGGACATACTCTCAAATGGTGGTCCTATGCAAGAAATGGCACATATTATTAAAGGACAAGATCATGGCAACTGCGTCTCCCTCCTTCGTGCTAGTGTAAGCGTTCTCACCTGATATATAGTTTGAATTGACACAAAGTTTTTTTTTATAAAAAAAACCTTTAAAATTTGTGATTTAATATAAGAGTGTAATGTGTGTGCATGTAAAATGAAAAACTGGTAAATGATTTGAATTTTTTTTAACATGAAATGCATTTGTCTTTTCATTAGAAAAAGGTTATATTGAAAAAGACAAATAAGGAATTTTGGAAGTATCTTTGAGGACAGTTGATTGCAGATCTGGGTTCTCTGCCCTAGAATTTTCACCTAGATATCAAAAGTCAAAACACATGACACTTGTTCATGATTCTTTTATTTTAATTTATATAATTTACTTTTTTCATATATATAGAAAATACATAAAATTCCTTTTATTTTAACTCTTTAATTTTACGATTAATTATTTACCCCATAATTTTAATGAAATAATTTATATCTAAATAAATATCTATTGCTTATTTTAAATCATAATTATATATTTTTTTAAAATCAAAATTTTATATCAAATGAATTTATGAAACGGAGAAAGTACTTTTATGGGTCAGCCTACCATGATGTCACATCATTTCCATGAATAGTTCCTGGGAATAGTTGATTCACATGCTTTGTACTATAAGCAAATACGGTAAATATGTATTTTAACTTGTTCTCAATTGACTTGTACTATAAATTTTAAGTATGTATATAAATAGATATAAATTTAAATAAGTAGACATGTATTTTCTTAAAAAATATTGTTTCATATGTGTTATATCATGTAGAATATCATGTAGAATATATTCACATTCTACATGACAATTTATATAGTTTCATATGTGTTATATCATGTAGAATATATTTACATACTTATTTAATTTTATACAAATTTAATTATATCTATTTGTGCACACTCAAACAGGCGATGAACACGAGCCAAAGCAACATGTTAATTCTTCAAGAAACTTGCACAGACGCATCAGGATCGCTTGTAGTATACGCGCCAGTTGACATACCGTCAACGCATTTGGTAATGAACGGTGGAGATTCTGCTTACGTGGCACTGCTCCCTTCAGGATTTTCCATAGTACCAGATGGGCCCGTGTCACATGGGCCTAATTTGGTGAAAGGTTTTTATAATGGGCCTGGCCCAGGCCCAGATAAGAGAGTAAGTGGGTCCCTCTTAACTGTAGCTTTCCAAATATTGGTGAATAGCTTACCTACAGCTAAGCTAACAGTGGAATCTGTTGAGACAGTCAATAATCTCATCTCATGCACTCTCCAAAAAATTAAAGGAGCCCTCCATTGTGAAAGTTAAATTATTTATTTCCTTTTTTGTCCTTTCTAAAAAATAATTGGACTATAGGGAGCTGAGTCAAGAACGAACCACAAAAATTAAAAACTCTTGTAAGTGTTAAGGACCCGAATTGATAATTTGGAGTCTTAACACAATGCAAGAGTGGTGGTTCGGGCATTGACTTAGGAATTAGGAAGACCCTTGAATGTTCGCTTATGCATATAGGGTGATTTGAAACATGAAAGTATAATAAGGGTATGTCAATTTAAAGTTTGAGAGGGAAAAATAATTTGGAAGTTTGAGAGGAGTTGTTTAGTTGTGTTGTATCCAAAATTTATCTCATTTATTTTGGCAACTCTTTGTAACAACAATGTATTCTTTAGAAGCTATCGTTTGAAACTTGTACACTTGTTTGTTACCTAATGGCGAGTCATTATGGCTCTTGTTTGGTTTGATTTTGAACTAATATTATATATTTATAAAGGGCATGGCCCGTGCTTACCACGGGCCCAACATAGTTGATTTGCTCTCGATAAATAATAAAGTATGCTGAAAAGTATTCAGCTATATTTATTGCAAAGAAACAATTTATTCAAGTTGTGTATATGAATTAGCGGAAGGGATGATCAAGTATGGAAATAAAATGTATTCACTCAAGCATCTGCAAAATCATTGATAAGGTAGACTACATAAAATATTGACTCAAATTTGCACCCAAACGAAATAATCAAAAAGTAAGAAACGGAAAATGCTCGAAGTTGTTAGAAACATTCTGCATTTACAGACATTACTAATAATGTGTCAACATCTGGACTATTCAATGTACTATGGAGAACATCAACTTTTCAACTTTTTGTACATATCTAACTCTTATGTGCCCAGACATTACTATTTGTTGTTCCCTCCAAATTATTTGAAAGTGCACACACCAAAAATAATCAGCACAAGTTCTTGTTAAGTCTATCAACTTCTTATTTGTGCAAACTGTATATTTATATCAAGGTGATAAAAATAGAAGTTAATTAAATAGTTCTTTTAAAGACCAACTTCCATCTTACCGACTTGACTTGTTATGTAGGTTCTTTTCTACACTACGAACACCTTATAAAGTACACATTTGCTCAAGTCCTCTTTTAGCAAAATTGAGCCAAAATCTCTACTCAAGATAAATTCATAAAGTGATATATTTTTAGGTGACAAGTTCTTTTTCCTTTTGACAAGTAAAATGATATATGGAGGAAAGAATTTATCTCTGGACTTCCATTTATCTTAACAAAAAAAAAAGAGGGAAAAATAAAATTATATGTGTCATCTCAATCACATTGTTTTCCTCTTTGACTATATCCTTAACAGGAAGCAGTCTTAAGATATTATGGACAATTTTTTTTCTTGTCCTCCTAAAGATCATATATTACAATATGCTATTTGATTTACAACCTCAGCAAAGATGGTATCTAAATTATTGCACATAGACATGATTGCTTCTGAATCTAATAAAGTGATAATGAACAACCAAGTAAAACTAAAAATGATAATATAGAGGGCGGAGTACATGGATCTGTTAGACCCGCTTTGCCATTAACCTTAACTCTAACATTAATAGTTTGAGTGTGTGACAAAGATAAAAGCATGTTATAGCTATGTTTGTATCCTTTCATTTAAGTTTACTACTCGACTTAAGATAATCATATCAATAAATGAAAATCTGAACGACAATTTTTTTAAGCAAAACCTATCCCACATGCATAATCACATAATATATGTAAAACCTTCTTCATTAGATATTGTGTGTGTCAAATCACACATAATACCTCATTAAGGGAATGAATATTACCAAATCATTCCCAACCATCATTAGTGTCTCAATCCCAGAACTGCTATAAAGTCGACTCTACAGGTGAAATATTTTAAATATTTTGTATCTAATATTAAAACTGTAACTTCTATCCAAGAATAACTACTAAATACTACTACAACACCATTCAAAATAGAACATTATGGTTCGTTTTTAAGAAAAAGAGACCTACAATTTCAAAATCCTGAAAAAGGTATGTGAAATTGTACCTTAAGTCTTGAAAATTAGAGAATCTGAAATCAATCATTTGTCATGATTTGGCCTCCTCCTTGTTCTGTTTCTGGAACTTGAATGTTTTTTCCTTTTTCATGGTTTGGCTCCTTCTTTTTCTGCTTCTGGAAGTTAATTGTTTTTCTCAGTTACTTGCCTCACTCAACAATATAATTATAGGTGAGCAAGGATCCAATAGTACTAATTAGTGAGTATACCAAATGTATTTGAATCACAAAGGAGTCAAATCCATGAGAATGTGAAACTCTACAGAGTGTGCATAGTATAAATACAAAGTCAAGACGAATTAAAAAGATTTGGTGAGTTTTCATCTCCCATGACATGATAGTAGTTAAAGTAAACTCCTGGAAAAATGGTTGGATATATTGAGATGTCTACAAATAAAAAGAGGATGTAGATAAAATCTCTCCATCCATATTCCACATATTACATAATAAAATAAAAATAATCACCAGAAAAAGTAAAACTTACTTGATTGAAGTAGCACTGGATACATTCTTAATACCTTGCCTCTTTCTTTCTTTAATTAGTCTGCAAGGATGTTAAAGAGTTCCACTAACATCTAAAAAAATATCTTTATTTTAATACTCGAATAGAATTATTAAAGAAGGTCCGATGTCGATGAGACTTCTCTTTGCTAAAACAATCCTCAATAAAATTTTAAGAGAGGATAAACTTGTTAAAATTCTTAAATACATGAATTATTAGACTTGTCAAAGAATAAAAAATTGACAATTCATCTAAGCTTCTCATTACTATTATTTATTTAAATGGTGATTTAGTGTGTTCAATAATACAATAATTTGTGTTCAGTGCTCCTAGTAAGAAAATTGTCATTGAAGCATTGGAATGAGAAAAATAAATCCTTTATGCAGAGTTCAAAAGCTACATCTTTTATTTTCTTCAAATGATCATACAATTTTGCTCTTGCTTGTAGTATTATCGAACTTGTAATAGGAGGAGAGATAGAGTTTATAACAATAAGAGTATTGTCAAGTTATCTTGTACAATTATTTATGACCTTAGCTACAATTACACGAATCATGTAGGGAGATGTATGTAGAAGTTGGCAAGGAGGAGGTAAGAATCTTGCCTTTTCTGTTATTGCTATATTTGCAATAAGCAATTTATAGTTATGAATCAATGGTATTGATTGTTATTATTGTTCTACAAAAAATAATGTACTCGTACAAATGGAGAAACAGGATATGCACTTGACAGTTAGTAGAGAGAACCACTCGTGATACAATCTAAATCGAAGGCATGTTTCCATGGACTACCAAAAAACTGCCAAAAAGAACTTATCAAAATATGTTCTTTACTTGATATATAATTGTAAAAAATACATATAAATGCATGACATTGAAAGTGTTTTGCAACCATCTGTAATATTGATAATGCGTCCTACATGAGTCATACACTAACTTTTCTTTTTCACATATGTCCATCACCTCCCGGAGAAGCCAAAATAAGTAGTTTGAAAGATTATAATTCACAATAAAGTTCCTGCAAATTCATATACATTATTATTTCATTAATAGGAAATAACCAAACAACCATTGTGCAAGAAATGAGAAACAAAGAGTCAATGGTCAAATCACACCTTAAGTATTCGGTATTTGAATTTCATCACTGAACTATGAACTATCACCAACTATTTGTCAAAACACAAGTCAACCATCAATAGTTTACTTCTCCTATGTGAACATATAGTGATATTTCAGATAAGAAACTCACTTCTCCTTCAGTTCAGGTAATTTTTTCAGCCTTCACTCTAGAAACAAATAAAGAAAAGTGGCGGATTCAATCATTTTTGAAATTTTTCAATAAACTTGTGATGCAATTGCTACAACACTTGAAGAGAAATCTGACCAAGCAAACTCAAAATAACAATAAAACAACACCAACAACACATAAAAAGGAAAGAAAGAGAGAAAAAAAAACAGCTCAAAGTAGCATAAAAGGTATTTCTTCCAGATTGGAACAAAGGACATTCCCAAACTTCATGTCACCTGATGAAACATGGATATAACAACAGGAAATGATAAAGAAGAAAAAAAAGATAGGTTTTCAGGATCACCACCCTTATCGGGTTCATCTAAGCAATTTTACTATACAAAATGAACAAATACATGAACTCTAAGAAGCACCTCAACTAAACACTTACATATCCTAAAAATACCACCTTTAATCATCCTAGCTCTTAATCTAAAGACTCTGAACAAACACAGCAACTAAACAACAACAAAAAGCACCACCCCAACACATAAAAAGAGAAAAATGCTTAAGTAGCACAACAAACATTCCCTCCCCCTCCACCCCCCCCCCCCCTATCCAAAAAAAATCTTAGCAGCCCAACATAGTTGAATTCAGTGTCGTCTTTTTCACAGTAACAATACAACCAAAGTAATTTAACTATATGGATAGAGCATGCCATTTTTATGTACATGTACAGAAAAAATAAGCTCATATACCTTCAAATAATATTGATCATTTTGTTCCAGACAGGCCACGTACAACAAATACACAGTTGTATAAGTGAAGACATGTTCCATCTAGACTACATACGATAAATATATAATGGAAAAAGGCCTAAAATACCCCTTAACTATTGGAAATGGTACAAAATTACCCTCCGTCCACCTATTGGCTTCAAAATACCCTTAACATCTACCTTTAGGTCCTATATTGCCCTTCTTTTTAACGGACCCCAATTTAAACCAAATTAATAAATTAATTAATGACGTTGCATTCATATATTGGTCATCCTATAATTAATCTAAACTAATTTAAAAATCCACCCATTCCCAAATCAAATCGACCCGCCCCAAATCAAATTCCAATTAAAAAGTCTCCCCACTTCACGATCATGGCTCGTCTTGCACCGGCCACTTGCGTGTGACAGAAAAATGAGAATTTTACAACTCTGGTAGAAGCATCCGGCGAACATATCATCAAACACTTCACTTTAATTTGGCCATTTCAATTCCATAACCCAAATCTGGAGGAAGAAAACTTTTATGAATTGTTAGGTATATTTTATGTCAAGGTTTATACTGAATTTTTATTGTATATTAACTTGGTGTTAGTCCTTTTCTTTTGGTGAATTTCCATATTATGGAGGAAGAGTGGAGGCACAATGCGTACCAAAATCTCAGATTATTAGCCATTTTAATCTATAGCATCTAGTGGTTAAGTTGCTTGCAGATTTTGAGTGATTATCGGAGCAGATTGTTAATCAATATTATTTAATTTGCAGCAAAAGTAATATAAATCGCATAATGGCAACTCTGATTGATTCATTCTTCGCAGATTTGGAGGAATTAGATGAATTATCCGATAATACACGTGATATTCACGGAAAATCGTTATTACGATGATTTTTATTTTTGGCTTTTAATTACGATGATATTGATGATCTAGATAATGTTTCGAAGCTGTAAAAATCACGTAGCTACATTGATATAATGCAGAAAGTTGAAGATGCTATAATTTTCGTGAGAACTCAAACGGGAAAGGACAGATGGGTTAAATAAATTTGGGGCGGGTCGATTTGATTTGGGAATGGGTGGATTTTTAAATTAATTTATTAATTGGATTTAAATTGGGTTCTGTTAAAAAAAGGCAAAATAGGACCTAAAGTTAGATGTTAGGGGTATTTTAGGGCCAATGGATGGATGGAGGGTAATTTTGTACCATTTTCAATAGTTCAGGGGTATTTTAGAACCTTTTCCGAATATATAATTGGTAAGTGATGACAAGAGTGTACAACCAACCCACGAGCCATGAGTATAAACATTATAGAGAGAGACCACTAATACTCAATCTTCAACCAAATTAGTCAATATAGGCCCAACCTAAATGACCTGAAGGTGATATCTTGCTATCTTGTTCATGGTCTCGAGTCCTATATGATAAATAATTTCACTTTCACTTCATAGATAATCAATATTTGTGAATTTGAAAGAACACAGATATGTTGCTTAGCAAAAAAGTTGAATTTTACAGAAGCAGATTGTTCAGAAGTATGTGGAACCAATCAAATCTCTAACTTATCAACATGATAAAATTACGGAGAAAAAGGGGGAGGAAAATCTCCAAAAAATGACTATTGGATATATATAGTACTAACCTTTGAGAATTTTTCTCACAGAGCCTTTCTATATTCTCACTGAATTCTTCATAATACATTCTATGTTATGAATATGAGGAACTGAAAGTTAGTTAGTATGAACAGTGAATCTGGAAAAGTTAGTTACAGAGTCTGTTACAATATTAGTTAGAGTAATATGTAGTTAAGTTAGATTAACTAGATCATATAGCTATAGTTAGTATACACTATATATATCTGAGTTTAGATATTTTGTAGAGATCAGATTCATTTTTGATAAATAAAAGTTACAGTTCTTTCTCTCTGTTCATGGACTGTTAATTCATCTCTCTTAATCTCCATAGCTAAATTCTTCATGGTATCAGAGCAGGGCCCGTCTCACCCGATGTTGGGGCCCCCAAAATAAAAAATTGCCCACGCACCACATGCTAAGCAGCATTGGGCGTGAGGTGAGGTGTTAAAGAATGACAAAAGTCCCACATTGGTGGTTAATGAGATGGATGGACTCCTTATAAGGCTTGGGCAATCCTCCTCCCTTTGAGCTAGCTTTTGGGGTGTGAGTTAGGCCTAAAACTTAATTTAACATTCTACACCTAAGAAATTAAGACAAAATAGTGAATGAGTACATGCATGTGCAAAATCAGTTAAAGGAAGAGAGCCAAATGCTCACAAGATTTCTAGTGAGTTTTACTTAATTCTCTTTCTTTCTTGTTGCATCCATTTCATAATGACGGGCTTCCTGTAAAGTTTCTCCAATTCCCAAATAAAAAACACATAAAAATAAAATATAATTTTGACTTTGATAAATAAGAATTCAATATCTGGGAAAAACTAATCAAACCCAAAAACTGAAAGGAAAACACAAAAAATTACTTGAACTGAAAGATTACCTCCAATTTCGATAGTCAAATGAGAAATTTCATCACCAAATTGATGTTCCAGCTGGGGACTGAAATCACTCTTCACTATATTTCCATCAATTTGATGTTCCTCTCCGAAAATGTAATACCTCCATTTTGAAGTCACTTTTTCGACTTCTGCATCAAGAGTGAGAATGAAAATGAAAAATAGAAATGTAGAAAATGACTGAAAAGATGATAGATTGGTGAAAGAACCATATGAAAATAATTGAAAACTAAAGCATGTAGAAGGACACGTGTAGCACACGTGTTTATTCAATAGTGTAGGGCTTAATGGTACAGTACAATTTTCGATACTATTGGTACAACTTTGTAGAGCTGTGTTGGTACTCTTGTTGTTGGCTTATATATAAGGGTAAAATATCATATTGTTTGGATGATTGATACACATTGTTTTATAATATATCATGGGAATTTGACCGTGCTTCGCACAGTTATGAAAAATATACTTATTTAAAAAATTAATTATGATATAAGAAATAAAAAATCAACTATAAAAATAAGAAAATGATAAAATCACAATACAAATATTTTTGTAGAATTAGAGCTTAAGTGAATTGCATTTTTATTATCAAATATTTTTCAAAATTAAAAGGCTAATTTATCAAGAAAAAAGTTCATATATTATGATGTTAATACATATGATTTGAATAAACATATTTAAGGACTTGATTTTTTCTTTTTTTTATTAAATAATAATTATTGTATGATGAATCTTCCTTTTATTAAAAAAAAGTGTTGAAACTAAAAATAGGAGGAAAAACGAGAAAATTATTTCTATTTCATTTCTTTTTTGATTTTTAATTCTTTCATTGTCCTTGTTATTTCTCTTATTTTTCATCATCCTCTAAGTAAATATTTTTCTCTTATTTTTCATGATCATCTAAATAAATTTCTATTGTTAATTTTCGTGTATATCTTATATTATTTTTTTATATTCATTAAAAGTAGACGAAATGAACAAATTTAAAGAAAATGTGAATGGTTCTTCACCATAAGAAACACCTAAAAACTGCGTATTTCAATAATTAATATGCATTTTTTTGAGCCATAAGTAGTGAAATATAAACGTATGTTGGCGTAGCTAGTTGTGTTCTGATAAAGTTACAAATAACTAATTTGAGTCTAAATGAAAATGTAATTTACTACAATTAAGAAATTTATAAGAACCTAAATTTATAAAATATATAGAGAGAGAACATATGAAAAAAGCAAGTAAAAAGAGAAAAATAACAACACATTTTTGTTAAGTCCTTAATCACAAAAGAAAATGATGAAAAAAAATTACATAATCATGCACATATTTTTTTAACTTTTATCCGGCTCCCCTTTTATCCACATCCAAGAGTCTTTTCAAGGAGTCAAACTAAATTATAAATCTGATACTACAACAATAATATAGAACATCACTATTTCAAATATGGAATAAAAAATATTGATCATGAGAAAAAATATTATGAAACCAAAAAAATAAATTTATATAGGCTAAATTGAAGGAATATCACAAGGTATCTTAAATTTTGAAATTAAATAGTTTGGGGTTATGAATAATAATTAAAGTAGAAGTTCAATAGGTATAAGTTATGGAGGTAAATTTTTTAAAATAAAATAATATGAAGACAAAAAAACTCTGTATTACTCCGTTGTGTTTAACAAAATTGAAAGAGGAACAATATAATAAAAAAAAGATAAAAATATCTTGAAAGATTGAAGTAATAAATATTGAATTTTAGTCTTTTTTATAATAAAGAATAATAATAAGTGTAAATAATTTTTAAGACATTTAAGTATAACAATAAATAGAAAAATAGTAATTAATATATTAATTTTTGTACAATAATAAGTAAGTAGAAAAATATGAAAAATTGTAACTTCATTTTTCTAACATCTAGCTTATAATATATAAATTTTTAAATACAACACTATCTAATAGCTATGACTATGAGAATGTACCATAGATAATATACCTTTCAACCATAGCAAAATTTTAGAATATTGAAATAAAAATAATACACTACATTAATGAATTTTTAAAATATTGGAAACATTCAACCTTTATACTAATATGACCATCTCTCTTGATGAATCTTTCAACATAATTAATTAAGCTTCCTTCTTCATTTTGATGAACTTATACTAAACTAATGTGAACATCTCTTTGTAATGAATCTTTGAAGAATGTATCTTTAATCTTCATCAAAGTGAAGAACATCTCATGTCACTATCTTTCTATGATCTTCTTATGGAAAAGATAAAGAATAAAAATTATATAAGAAAAAAAAGAGAGAAAAAAACCTATACTAACAGAAAGAAAGAATGAAAAATGAATATTCAACATCTTCATGGATGATTGTTATTTATAGATTTGATAATCCATAAGAAAAATTATAAAGGAGTTGAAGAGGCATGTTATTTAAGTGAGAATACAAAAAGATGGAGGTTTTTTGTAATTCATTAGATATTATTAGAATAGTAAATATGATTGAATTTCTTTATTTAATAAAAAAATATTTTATTAAAAGAATTAAGAAAAATCTCTCTAAAAAAAGGAGAAAAAAATAAATATGAATGGAGGCCATAGAGAGGTGCCACATCACCTTATATATGTTTTTTTTAATATTATATATAGATTATTATATTATATTATGTTGTATTGTATCATACTATATTGCTTTAATGAATATTTCATTTGGATATATTATATTTTTTTTCCGTCGTTGCATAATGTTAGATATTAGCAATTTGAATAATAAAACAACAAGAAAAGTACGGTTCGCGATGGAACTACTATATAAATAAAAGGATAAATGATAAAATATACTTAATTGTTAGATAATAATTTAACTGTAGAATGAGAAAAAAATTAACGACTATGAACACCTAATTTTTGACGTGTTTATTTTACATCTACAATATATAGTAAGGTCTTTTCTTATATTTTTGTTTTGTATTTTGGGTTGTTTGTCTTTGTTTATATTGTTTTTTTAATTGGCCCAAATGACCCAATTTTTGATTGAATTGGGTTGATTTAGACCAAATTCTGATGGCCCAATTAATTTTGACCCGGCCCAATAGAGATGGTCAAAATTAAATCTCAACCATCCATGATATTTTGATCCAAGGGCTCTTATGAGACCCTACAAAAAAATAATACAAAAAAACTCCCAAAAATCAGAATTTGGCCTTATTTTAATTTTTTTATTTTTTTCCCTTGCTACCACCATCCCTGCCGGCTGCCACCGTTTCATCGGAAAAATCTCCAAAAAAATTACCATCTCTTCCTTTCACCCTCCTCTACACAAATCCGCTAACCATTCATTCACATCCATAGCCAAACTCTGTAGATCTAAGAAAAACCAAACATAATTTTTCACTTTTTTCTTTAGATTTACGAAGTTTCGGTCATCACCGTACTATATTATTTACATAAAAGTGTAGAGCTCTTTAAGGGCTATCATTTGATGTAAATTTTGTGTTCAAAATCCGTCAAAAAAAATTCCGGCGGAGTTTTCCGACGACCTTCATTCATCCAAAAATTTATGTCAATCATTCCCCCCTCTCATCCTCTATCTAAATCCATCATTATCACATTTAAAAAAAAACCATATAAGTCGTTTTGGTGCCGGATTTGTATTATTTTGTTAGTATTCTTTAAGTTTTATCATTTTGAAGTTGTTGCTTGAGTTTATTTATTTTTTTAATTTTTTTTCTGCCTTATTTGTTGTGTTTGATCTTCAAAATAGTTTAGATGTTTAGATTTTGTGTTAGTGGGCTGATTTTCTTTTGATTTTTTAGGTCTTGATCAAATGGGCCTACATTTTGGGCCTATTTTAAATTTTGAGATGACCCATTTTGGGGATCAGGACATATGTCCTCTCTCTATGCTGCAAAACTTGAAAAACCCTAACAGAATTCACCACATCAATGTATTTGTTCGAGCTTATGACGGCTCAAGGCGGGATACCATTGGTGAAATCAAGTTAAACATGACAATTGGACCAGTAGACTTTATGATTGTGTTCCAAGTAATGGACATGGACACATCTTATAATTTTCTATTGGGAAGGCCATGGATCCACATGGCTCGGGCAGTCCCATCAACTCTACAACAAGTTGTTATGTTTGAACACAACCATCAGGAAATCATTGTGCATGGGGAAAATGATTTACCTATTTACAGAGATCCTTCCATTCCATACATTGAGGCAAAAGAAGGATGTGATTCTGTTGTTTACCAGTCTTTTGAGGCCGTATCAGTCGATCGCTTTAAAGAAGGAAACCCCATTATCCAACCATGTCTCTCTTCTTCCTCTTCAATGGTAGCAACGACAATGCTCAAATATGGTTATCAACTTGGTCAAGGTTTGGGACTATGTTCGCAAGGAATTGTGGATCCCATTACTCTTTTAGGGAACTAAGGCACCTCTGGCCTCGGATACAAACAAAGCAAGAGAAATGGAGATAAGGCTAAGAACCACAAACAGACTGATTTGGCGCTGCCACAATCGATTCCCCATATTTCTCATTCCTTTATCAAGCCTCAGGGACCAAAAATGGAAGCTTCATTTACTCATGAATACATTGAAGAAGTTATTGAGGATCTCAACCAGTTGTTTTGTGAAGTAATCATGGTTCAAGTTGGTGAAGTTACAAGTCATGTCGATGTGCAGCTCGTGGGCTCAGGTGTTGAGCTAAGCAATAGGGAAGCCACTCCTTTCCCCATAAGGAAGGAGTCTTGGTAGTTTGTTTTGCTACTCTTTTGTGTTTTGTTTTTGTCAAGGTTGTGATCCAAAAATTTGAAAGTATTCTATATTAATGTCTTTTTTTTTATTTCAATGAAATAAAATTCCAATTTCATAGTAAAATTTTGTCTTTTCCCCTCCCCTAATTCTTATTCTCCATTTTTCAGTTCTATAAATGTCGGTTTTGATAACATGACATGCATGCGGAATTCACTCCCAGATCTTCAAGAGTTGTTTATTCTTGAATCACCGAGTCGAGAGGTTGAATATGATGAAAAAGAGGCTTTTAAGGAAATTAATAGGGAATTGTAATAGTTTGAGCACAAACCTAAGCCTAATCTTAGTGAAACCGAGGCCATCAATTTGGGAAGTAATGAGGAAGTCAAAGAAATAAAAATAAGTCTTCATGTCAAGAAGGAAATTAGGGATGCCATAATACAACTTTTGTTTGAATACAAAGATGTGTTTGCTTGGTCCTATGATGATATGCTTGGTTTGAGTGTTGATTTAGTGGTCCATAAGTTGCCCACTTATCCTGATTTTCCACCCGTCCAACAAAAAAGAGGAAAATTCAAACCAGACGTGAGTGAAAAAATCAAGGAAGAAATCATGAAACAACTAAATGCAAATGTGATCCAAACCATTCGTTACACTACTTGGTTGACAAATGTTGTTCCTGTGTCGAAAAAGGATGAAAGAACAAGAGTTTTTGTTGACTATCAGGATTTGAACAAAGCTAGTCCAAAAAACAACTTTCCCTTGCCCAATATCCACATTCTAGTTGATAATTGTGCCAAACATGAAATTCAATCTTTTGTGAATTGCTATGCAGGGTATCATCAAATCTTGATGGACGAAGATGATGCTGAGAAAACTACATTCATAACTCCATGGGGAACCTATTGCTACAGGGTCATGCTATTCAGTCTTAAAAATGTTGGGGCAACTTACATGAGGGCTATGACCACCATGCTTCATGACATGATGCATAAAGAAATTGAAGTATGCGACGATGACGTAATCATCAAGTCTAAAACACAAGCTGACCATGTGTAAGATCTGAGATTTTTTTTTTGAAAGAGTGCGAAGATATGATCTCAAGCTTAATCCAGCAAAATGTGCATTTGGAGTTCCATCTGGAAAACTTTTGGGTTTTATTGTCAGTAGAAGGGGAATCGAATTGGATCCTTCCAAAATAAAAGTCATTCGAGATTTGCCACCCCCGAAAAATAAGACCGAAGTCATGAGTCTACTTGGGAGGTTGAATTACATCAACATGTTTATTGCTCAACTCACAACCACTTGTGAGCCTATTTTCAGACTTTTGAAAAAAGATGCTGCTGTCAGATGGACGGAGGATTGTCAACAAGCTTTTGAAAAAATCAAGGAATATTTGTCCAACCCTCCCGTATTGGTCCCGCCTGAACCTGATAGGCCTCTCTTTCTATATCTTTCAGTGACAGATAATTCCTTTGGGTGCGTTCTCGGTCAACATGATTTCACAGGCAGAAAGGAGCAAGCTATCTACTACTTGAGCAAGAAATTCACTAGTTATGAGGTCAAGTACACCCTCTTGGAAATGACATGTTGCGCCCTAACTTGGGTAGCTCAAAAGTTAAGGCATTACCTTTTGTCCTACACAACTTACCTCATATCTAGGATGGATCCTTTGAAGTACATCTTTCAGAAGCCAATGCCAACTGGCAGACTCACAAAATGGCAAATCTTGCTCACTGAATTTGACATTATATATGTCACTCGAATTGCAATGAAAGCTCAAGCTCTAGCAGACCACTTGGCAGAGAATCCAGTCGATGACGACTATGAATCATTGGATACATATTTTCCAGATGAAGAGATTAACTTAGTTGAAGAAGTAGATCTAGATGAAAATCAAGCCTAGCAATTATACTTTGATGGAGCAATCAACAAAAAAGGCACAGGGATTGGGGCAATTCTCATATCGCCCACAGGGCAACATTACTATGCAACAGCTTGACTTCGTTTCTTCTGTACAAATAACACAATAGAGTATGAAGCTTGCATCATGGGTCTAAATATGGCAATAGATTTGGGTGTGCAAGAATTGATTGTGTTGGGAGATTCTGATTTGCTTATTCGACAAGCTCAAGGCGAATGGAAAACTTGAGACCTCAAGCTTCTTCCATACAAACAATGTGTGGAAGATCTTAGCAAAAGGTTTAGGTCCATCGAGTTTAGATACATCCCCAGATTTCACAATGAATTGACAGATGCCTTGGCGACTTTGGCCTCAATGCTTCCATATCCTGGAAACACTTGCATTACTCCCTTGGAGATTCACCTTCGAGACCAACATGGCTATTGTAACACCGTGGAAGCAGAATCAGATGGTGAGCCGTGGTACCTAGACATTAAGAATTTCTTGCAAACAGGGAAATGTCCCAAACATGCCAATGGAAGCCAAAAAAAGACTATTAGATGTCTGGCTAGTGGTTTTTTTTTTAGCGGGAAAGTTTTATATAAACGCACCCCAGATCTGAACTTGTTGAGATGCGTGGATGTTGAAGAAGCCGAGAAGATCATGAATGAAGTACATGTTGGGGTATATGGACCACACATGAATGGATATGTCCTTGCGAAAAAGATACTCTGAGCAAGATATTACTGGCTTACCATGGAACGGGATTGCTTTCGCTTTGTGAAAAAATGTCATCAGTGTCAAATTCATGGTGATCTCATTCATTCACCTCCTTCAGAGTTGCACCCCATGGCCGCTCCTTGGCCCTTTGTTGCATGGGGAATGGATTGTCATCGGACCAATTGAGCCAAAAGCTTCTAATGGACATCGATTCATTTTGGTCGCAATTGATTACTTTACTAAATGGGTGGAGGCAATCACTTTCAAGGCAGTCACTAAGAAGGCGGTCGTGGATTTTGTCCATTCAAGCATCATTTGTCGTTTTGGTATTCCAAGAACTAACATCACATATAATGCTGCAAACCTTAATTGCAATTTGATGAAAGAGGTATGCGAGTAGTTCAAAATTGGGCATCACAATTCTACTCCATACCGACCAAAGGCCAACGGAGCTGTGGAGGCAGCCAACAAGAATATCAAAAAGATTTTCAGGAAAATGGTTCAAGGCACTAGACAATGGCATGAGAAGCTACCTTTTGTACTTTTAGGATATTGCACAACAGTGCGCACCTCAATTGGTGCAACTCCTTATTTGCTGGTGTATGGGACTGAGGCTGTGATACCAGCGGAAGTTGAAATTCCATCTCTTCAAATTATTGTCGAGGCTGAAATAGAAGATACTGAATGGGTCAAAACCCGACTAGGGCAACTCACATTAATAGATGAGAAGCGATTTGACGGCCGTCTATTTCGGTCAGCTTTATCAGCAAATGATGGCTCGTGCATACAACAAAAAGGTGCACCCAAGACACTTTGAAGTAGGTCAACTGGTCTTAAAGCGCATTCCCCTGCACCAAGAAGAGGCCAAGGGAAATTTTGCCCCAAATTGGCAAGGTCCATATCTTATCAAGGAAGTGTTGTCCAAAAGAGCCTTGCACCTTACTGATGTGGAGGGAAAAATCACAGGCATAATTGTTAATGCGGACGCGATCAAAAGATACTACAACTAATGCGTTCTAAGATATTGTGACAAGTTTGTGGCAGAGAGAACAAAGGCATCTCTTTCAAAAAAAAAAAAACCAATTTATTTTTCCAAAAATCCTCTCTTTGAAAATTTGAACTACGTTTGACCTGATTTCAAAAGGATACGTAGGCAACCCTTTGGGGTTCGGTCATACCAAAAAAAAAACAAATCAATATTTCAGTATCTATAGAAAACTGGGGTATTTTTTTAAATTTTTTTTTGATAGAATAAGTCAAATTGTAATTCCGTTTATGATTTTATTCTAGCAACCAACATTTTGATCAACTCTAAGAATGATAGATTCAGTGTATCTTGCACGGACAATTAAAGCTTACTACGGGTTCCCAAAAGTAAAGTTGAGTATCCGAGTTGACATGTCATCGAGCAAGGACTAAAATGCCTCAAATCTTCACTGAAAACTCGTGAAGGAACACGATATAGTCTCTTAATTCATGAAAAATATTCAACAGAAAAATATTCAACAGAAAAATTCATCCCTTGGGACATCAGTCGCACCATGATATTTGGTAGTACCAAAAAGATCAAGGCCCCTGAATCGACAAGAGGAATCTTCAAAGGTTGTTCAACCAAGAATTTGGTTAGAGTTGGAGAAATTGGTCAGGAGTATGGTCAAGTCATCGAAGCATCAAGGCCACAAACCAACCACCACTTTAAACTAACAATTTTCTCTTTCTTTTGCTCAACACAGGAACAAAAGAAAGTGCGGGATTACAAGTAAAAAATGAAACATCACAAAAAGGAAGTTCTCCAAAGTCTTCATATGTTTGTTGTTTCATCTCATGCTAGTCGCATTTTTGCCTCTCAATTCGAGAGCTTTGGGCAATACACACCAATCTAAATTCCGTGCAATACGCACACATCCTTTATTCATGTGCAATACACACCAGTCTGAATTTCGTGCAATACGCACCAATCTGTATTCCATGCAAATACGCACTCGTCCTTTCTTCACGTGCGAAATGTACCAATCTTTCTTTCATGAGCAAAACGTACCAATCCAAATCCCATGAAATACGCATCGATATTGCATTCTGTGCAATACACACTAGTCTTCTTTCATGTGCAATGCACACCAGTCCTTATTCACATGCAATACGCATCAATTCTCTATTCATGGGCAATACACACTAAAATTCATGGGTTACACACACCATATTCACATTTTTAGGGATACACCCAATCTTAGGACAATCCACAAAGACAATACGTCTTATTTGAAACTCTCAGGGCAACACACCCCACTTCTCTCTTTCTTTCTAGGGTTATACGTCCTAGTTCAAGATTCTCATTTTTCTTCCCTAAAAGAAACACATCCTTTTTAGGTTCTTCATTTTGTGATCTTGAGTTTTGAGTTTCAATCGCCAACTCAAGTTAAAACATGCACCTAAGAATGATCCACAATCCGCCAAGAGAGCATGAAGATCAATCTCAAAGATAACGCACAGAGCAAGTCAAAGATCAAGACGAGACCCTAAGAAAAAACATCAAGTAGGGATCTTGTAACTCTTATAATGTAGATAGGCATAGTTCTGTAGCTCTTTTATTTGTAATTATAGACAGTAGATGATGGCAAGCAATATGAAGCAATCTTTTGACCGCAATTTCTGATAGTTTCATCTATCAAAGTTTCTCGAACTACACTGACCTGAGTTCCTCCTTTTAATCATGGATATGTAGGCAACCTCTGAAGCAAGGTTCGGTCATCTTTTTCAAAATGGCTTCAACAGACTTTGAAACAGTAAAAAATTAGCCACTTTGTTCACTTTCTTCGCTTGAAAATTCTTCATGTTTCCAAGCAAATAGGGGAATGCTGTGAACACCTAATTTTTGACGTGTTTATTTTACTCCTACAATATATAGTAAGGTCTTTTCTTATATTTTTGTTTTGTATTTTGGGTTGTTTGTCTTTGTTTATATTGTTTTTTTAATTGACCCAAATGACCCAATTTTTGATTGAATTGGGTTGATTTAGACCAAAATTCTGATGGCCCAATCAATTTTGACTCGGACCAATAGAAATGGTCAAAATTAAATCTCAACCATCCATAATATTTTGATCCAAGGGCTCTTATGAGACCCTACAAAAAAAAATACAAAAAAACTCCCAAAAATCAGAATTTGGCCTTATTTTTTTAATTTTTTTTCCCTTGCTACCACCATCCCCGCTAGCCGGCCGGCGCCACCGCCGCCATTGCCGCTGTCGGCTGCCACCGTTTCATCGGAAAAATCTCAAAAAAAATTATCATATCTTCCATTCACCCTCCTCTACACAAATCCGCAAATCATTCATTCACATCCATAGCCAAACTTCGTAGATCTAAGAAAAATCAAACATAATTTTTCACTTTTTTCTTTAGATTTACGAAGTTTCGGTCATCCCCGTCCTATATCATTTACATAAAAGTGTAGAGCTCTTTAAAGGCTATCATTTGATGTAAATTTTGTATTCAAAATCCGTCAAAAAAAAATTCGGCGGAGTTTTCCGGCGACCTACATTCATCCAAAAAATTTCGTCAATCATTTCCTCCTTTCATCCGCTATCCAAATCCATCATTATCACATTTTTAAAATAACTATATAAGTCATTTTGGTGCCGAATTTGTATTGTTTTGTTAGTATTCTTTAAGTTTTATCATGTTGAAGTTGTTGCTTGAGTTTATTTTTATCTTTTTGAATTTTTTTTCTGCCTTATTTGTTGTGTTTGATCTTCAAAATAGTTTAGATGTTTAGATTTTGTGTTAGTGGGCTGATTTTTTTTTGATTCTTTAGGTCTTGATCAAATGGGTCTACATTTTGGGCCTATTTTAAATTTTCAGATGACCCATTTAGCTATTATTCAATTAATGAATAAAAGAAATGGGTCATCTAAAATAGCATTTTGGGCCTATTTTAAATTTTCAGATGACCCATTTAGCTATCATTCAATTAATGAATAAAAGAAATGGGTCATCTAAAATGGCATTTCGGGCCTATTCTAAATTTTCAGATGACCGATTTAGCTATTATTCAATTAATGAATGAAAGAAATGGGTCATCTAAAAGGGCAATGAAGTCTTTTAATTAACTTTATCTTGGAAAAAGAAAAAGAAAAAAAAGAAAAGAAGAGGAAATTCCATTGGTCATCTTGGGTGGCACCTTGGGAAAACAAAGAATATAATGCATGCATTGACTCTTAAGTTTTCAAGAAGAGTGGAGGGTTTAATGCTCAACACATATTTAAATCTCATTCTTCTTTCATTTCAAGAGGAGAGAAAAAGAAGAACAAGAACAGAAAATTAGAAGAGGGAAAATCATAAGAATAGAAAAAAAAAAGTCTTCTTCTAAAAATATATTTCATCTTTTGTTGTCTTTGGGAGTTTAATTAAGCTTTGCTTTCATCATTGTTTTGCCATCATCTCTTTAGATATATCTCTTTTCCTACATTTTGCAATGTAACTTCAAAAAATATTGAAACATGTTTATATTTTTGGTTAAATTATTATGTTTAGTTTATTCGAATTAGTTAAATATGTTATGATACTTGATATGATTATGCTTTGTTGTTATCGTATATTTGTGTTCTATTATTAAACTAGGTGTTAATTCTATTTTTATCATTATGAAGTTGATACATAACTTTATTGGAATTGGCTAAATTATGTTTTATTGTTATTATATATTTGTGTTTTATTATTAAATTAAATGTTAATTCTATCTTTATCATTATAAAGTTGATGCATAACCCATGCTTTGCTAAAAAAAAACAATCTCAACGTTTTTATTTTTATTATTTAGTTTCTGGTTATTTTAAGAAAAAGAAAGAGACTGTTTTTTTTTGCAAAAAAAAAAAAAAAAAAAAAACAAAACTTTACATTTTTTGCAAAAAATGTAAATCTGGTCATTTTTGCAAAAAAATAATAATGTAAATTTGACCATTTCATAAATTCTTTTTTTTTCTCTTAAATAAATATATGAAACGGTTATTGAAACAAAAATACAAAATCGCCTACTTTTGATTAGCAACTTAACTATCAGATAAAATTGACTATTTTTGTAATTTTCTTGCAAAAGAGAACATATGCTTATTTTGTGTAAAACTGAAAATTTTACTAAAGTGGTCATTTTTTTGAAATTATATAAATATAATTTTTTTTATTATATTACTAGTTTTAAAAGGGGCTTAGTCATTATTCTCTTTTAAAAAAAATATATGCTTTTTTTTTCTAGGTAGTGATACTTAATATATATATTTTTTTATTTTTTTTAAAAAAACCATTAAATAGCAATTTGCGAAAAAAAAGGAAGATCTTTTTCATGTCTATATGTTGCAACAAGTTCATTTTTCATTAATTTTTTTCTCATTATTAAATAAAATTTGAGTCATTAATTATCAGTCTTTCATTAAAATAAATAAATAAATAAATAAAATATTAAATACCACCATGTGTTCGGTTACGATCCTTGGTGTGTATTTTTTTTCTCTAAAAAAGTGGACTTGTGTGCGGTTACGCTCCTAGGCCAATTATTTGTTATTAAAAAAAAAATAGTAACTATCACAAATTTACTTTTTTTATCCAAAATTATTTTAGCCAAACAGAGTTAATAAAGCAACCGTGCTAAAACCACGGGACTCGGAGGTTCCTCACACCTTCTCTCCGGTCAATAGAATTCCTTACCCAATCTTTGTTTTTGTAGACTAAAAATAATTTTTTTTTTCTTTTAAATTAGGAATTACCAGGTGACTTGGAACACCTAAAAACTCAATTTCAAGTGGCGACTCTAAAAAAAAAATTCTTTTTTTTCTTTAGTTTTATATATATATTTTTTTTTAATAAAAAAAACCCGTCATATCCTTAATAATTATAAAAAAGGGAAGTGGTGTGACAACGACGTTACATAAAATGAGATTTTTATTGTTATCTAGCGCTGAACTTAACGATACGTTTTAATAAAATTCAAGTAACAAATAAAATAAATATAATATATAAACTACAACATTATACAATAAGAGTATACATAAAGACCCTTAAGTTTTTCCTTAAATTTTAGGAGCAAGCACATTATAATTAAGTAGACATCCTAATGAAATATCGGTAAATCATATGGCCACATAAAATCAAAAGACATATTGTAGCCAAGTGTATATTGTTTATATATACATTTATTATACACTTCATATACACATTACCCATTATATATATTTATTATACAATTTTTTATATACAATATCCATTATTTATATTTTTATCAGTACAATTTTCATATACACTTCATATATACATTTCATACAATATATACACAAATTATATATATTTTATTCGATCGAATGTGAAACGAGCCAAACATACTTTGCTCGTTAAGACCTAACTTTAAATTCTAGAGTCCTCCAATAAATTCGAAGATCCTCATAAAGATGAGGTAGAAGTAGCATCCCTAAATTAGTTAGTCATCTTGAAAATGGCCCTACTCTCATAAGTCGTGGAAACAATCAGGCTGTACTTTTAAAGTCAAGTATACACAATATTTTGCAGATCAAATGAGTAGAGATAGATGATAAATTAATACAAAAAAATTTACTAATTTAATACATTATCAATATTAATCCTAATCATACACTGTCTTTATAGTCACTCACCAATCAACATTATCTCTACGCAAAGGATATGGAACATCATACACTTGCTTAGTATTTTGTGCATTGATAAAAAAATCATAGCAATCATACTGTCTTGTGTGCTTAACTTCAATTAAATTATATTATTGATTTACCTTGTTACCTCCATGTGATGGATTTAATTACTTGCATAAAAATAGTACTACATTTTTTCTTGTCATCGTGATATCTAACGAACACTCCACTACTATTGATTTTTTATACTTAGAAAGTTATTCTATTTAAAACTTGAAGCTATTCAAACAATATTTTTTTTCATCTACTGAATTTGACTATCAGGTTCATGTGTAATATTTATACGTACTTGTTGATTCAATATGAGGCTTCACACTTACATAGTCTCTCATCCAGATGGAAATTTTCATATATATATATGGAATCATTATGTAATGATTCAGTCGATCATTCTTGGAAAGTTTCATGAATTGACTATTTTTCTCCTCCCGATATCGACCCTGAGTCTTTTATGATTGAGTTTGAGAAGTTGGTGTTGAACTTTGGATTAAAAGATGAGTTTTTGGTAAGTTTGTGAGTTTTAAAGACTAAGTTGTTAAGAAAGTGGTTTTTGGGGTCTTTTGGAGTTTCTAGTGCCGAAATGGATTTTCATCAATTCCATCAGTCTCGGAATATGAAATCCAATCTGTGAGAGTTGTTAATTTCAAATTCTGAGTCTTTTTGAGGATTTGAGGTACTATGTTGTGAAATTGTGAAAATTTAGCCTTGGGGTTGACTTTGATCAACATTCGGGGTTCGGATGCTCGGATAAGAATTTTGAGAGTTTCATTATATTAGAGGGATGATTTTAGGCCTAGGTGAGGTCTTGGTTAATTTTTGAGAGGTCTCGAGTTTGTATTAACCCCTTTAGGCGTTGAGTTAGTTTCTTGTGGTTTTCATGGTTGTCAGGTCAAGGAGACCTCAGATTCGTAGTTTGACGGTTCCATTGAGTCTGAAACATCAAGTATAATTGATTTTCATATGTTGTTTGTGTTTACGAGATTTCGAACGAATTCCAATGGTCCTTTCGATAATTTTGAGTTGGTGGTTTTGCGTTCTGGTGCAACCCTCCACATTCGTGGAGGGGAAGGGGTGAGAACGCCTCATTCGCAGAGTCTCGACCGCGTTTGCGAGAGGTCAATGGGTTGACCTCCGTATTTGCGGAGTCTTGACCGCGTTTGCGAGAGGTCAATGGGTTGACATTCGCGTTCGCAGGAGACCTATCGCATTCGCAGAGGTCCTGATCATTAAAACCTGCATTCGCGGGCAGGGGTCCGCGTTCGTAGAGGACCCTTGGCAGTGTTAAACCCAAAATTTGGGGTTTCTTCCCTATTTTCATTTTTGGAGCCTTAAGAACTCGGTAGAGGCGCTTTCAAGTAGTTTTTTCAAGATAAAATTTGTTGGGTAACATTTCTTAACTCTAAATCTTTGATTACCCATTATTATTATTGAATATATGAGTTTAAATCAAGATTTTGGGTTGATAAATTAGGAGTTCTTCATGAACTTAAGTTTTGAAGTAAAAGTGAGTTTATAGACTGTTTTAAACTCATTTTCGAAATAATTTTTCCTAATGAGTTCCTAAAGCTTTGATTAATGATTTAAAGTATTGTTTTCCGGATTCAAACCTCCATTAATGTGGAAAGTGTTATTTCCGATGAGTGATTGTGAATAATTGATTATTTTAGATTGTTTGACTTTGGAAGTGATTCGAAAGGGAAAGACTCAATTTTTGGAGTGATTGCTCTTTGATTTAAGGCAAGTGGCTTCCTAAACCTTGCATTCTAGTTGAATTCGTATGACTCCTTTGTTGCTTGTGTGTTGGGAGTAATGGGGATGAGGTGAAGGGTTAATTTGTCCACTTGTTACATCGAAATGAATAAAATGAGGTTGAAATGAAAAAAGGCTATGTGTTGACATGATGATGCGAGTTGCCTTAATGTAACCCTTGTTGATTGATTGATTGATTGATAAAATGCTTGAAAGCATAAATGTGTACTTGAATTGTGTAATTTGTATGTGTTGTAATATTGCTTGTGTGCATTGATTGTGAATATCGTGATTAGACATGTGATGAGTTATGATGATGAGGTCTTTGTCGGCAAGTGTTATGATACCGAGGTCTTTGTCGGGGAGTGTAATTATATATGCCGAGGACTTTGTTGGCGAGTGTGTGATTATGTCGAGGTCTTTGCCAATGAGTGTGTGATTATGCTGAGGTCTTTGCCAGCGAGTGATAAAAAACCAATGAGAAATGGTTCCGGCTAGTGATATTGTGCCGATGGAAAATGGTTCTAGTGAGAGATTGATTCTATGACTTGACATCTTTGATACTTATGCGTGATTTTATTGATATTTGAGATATATGTACTTGTTTTGTGTGACCGAACTACTTGAATTTGAGGTTAACTTATTTAATTCCTTTAATTGTTGAATTGTGACTACTAGACTGTGAATATTGGGTCTGTTGAGCCGTGTACTGTTGAATTGCTAGTGTGTAGGTTGTAGTTTGAGGAGGTTGGGTTGGAGAGTTGGGGGTTTTCGTTTTCTAGCTAGTTGCCTTTTTTAGTAAGTTGCTTGCAGGGTACCGTGTTCTTGGTACTCACCCCTTGCTTCTACACTTTTGTAGGTTACGAGCCTGGACCCGTGTGATCTTCTTGTTCTTCTCCTGATAGTTGAGGCTTATGAAAGATTTGAGAGGTAGCTGTTTGTCATCCTAATAGACCCTTTTTTCCTTTTCTTTTAAAGCTTTGTTCTACTTGAGAAACAAAGGCTGAGACTTGTATTTATCTTTCGAATTTAGCTATTTTCATTAGTGGCTTGTACAATGACAATCAGGTTTTGGAGTATTGTTTAGAATTACTAAGTTTTCCGCCTTTGTCTTGTTGTGTTTTATTATATTTTTGCCTTTTCTTTCGTTTTTGTTGGGTTGAGAATGACTTGTCTTGGTAGAAATAAACAAGTGTCATCACGTCCATTTTTTAATCGTGACACATTACCCCATTGGCTTACAAATAAATTGTCCAATAAATTGTGATTTTTCATTCGTCTAACACGTTGTATTTAAATTTACGTTATTCAATAAAACATTCCACCACTTGCTTAAAATATGATTAAATTTTGGGGATAATTGAGCAAAACATGCATCACAACTGATTGCATTTTCAGACTACTCAAACCTCGTTTGATGTTCAAAAATGAGAAATTTCACTTGCAAGACAAGTTTCACGAATATATCCTTCAATGTTAGACATTTGTTTAACCGTTTTTATTCACTTGCCAATAGTACTTTATAATTGTTTATTAGTTAGTAATAATTTATGAATAAATAATTTAATTATTTAAGAATATTAACTTAATATCATTATCTCTCAAATTGATACATCCATTTGCATTGAACTGGATCCCCAAAGTATTTTTCGTGTATAAGGTTAATCGGTAGATGTTACATCACATAAAAAAGTCATATGAAAAGATCATTTCGAACATAGTGGTAATCACAAGAATAAAATGATCCATCCTTTCTAAGTTACCCTCCCAATTTACCTCTATGATTAGTTTTCATATCCTGTCAGGTAGGTGGCTAAATGCAATCATGATATTTTATTCCACACAATTTTCCTTCATTCATATTTGCACGTTTCCTTAAATTTCAAGCATAGCCTTCAGGAATTCTCAAATTCGTAACCCAGCCACAAATATCCCTTATTTCATCCAATGTGAATGAATAGCTTGCCTTGGGCTTAAACACTTTACTATTTTGTGATTCCTTTAACCACAATTCTTTCTATTGCAATATTTTTTTTATTTTCATTCTGATTTTTAGATTATCTTTTGTCTTTTTTTTAGTATCCATCATTGTGTTGAATAAATTATTAAAATATTTGTTTCAATATGCACCACATAAAAAATTATAAAGTAGAAAATTATCCTTCCAATACGTGAGTGTCACGACCCAAGCTGCCGTGAGGGGTACCCACACTAAGCTCCTGATGGGGAACCAATTGCCAAAGACAACACTTAACCAATTAAATAGCTAAAAAAACTAGCTGCATTAATTAAAGTCAAGATTCATAACAAAAATCATTAATAGAAAAACTTGAGGTAATAATCCCCTAGAATCTGAAAGTTGTGCACCAAAACATCTAACATAGTCTAGAATACGGGGATGCAACCCCACACAAAAGGAACTAAGTCTGAATAATGGACAACAAACATTTTTATCGCAAAACTGAGGTAGCGCATCCGTCACCATAATATGCCATATACTCAACAAAGGAAGAATTGACCTTGACGTAAACTTTATATATGTATATAGAAAACACTAAAAAATTATATAAGTTGTTCTTCGGCACACATTAAACAAAATGTTCCATTGGTGCTGTGGTTCTGAAGTCGGATTATAGGAGCGTCGGTGTCATTCATCGAGGGTTTGAACCCCTGCAACATCCATCTTTTTGTTGAAAAAAGGCAAACAAAAACTTCTTGACTTTTTTTTTCATGCTGAAATTTTGCTTATATTTCTTTTTATTTTTTTAATTTATTTATTAACTAAATTATAAAAATATTAGTAAGATTATGGACAAAAACTTTTTTTTGGCTAGAAAGTATTAAAGGAATTGAGCACCCATGATCATCAGATCTTAGATCCGCCACTGGGAAGATCAAGTGCAATATTAGTACATAAAAACAACAGTGTACTAGTAGGATAATTAGCCAACTTCAAATATACAATATATGAACATAAAAATATAATTTAGTAAAAGAGGACAAAAAATGTATAACCTAAGCCAATGAATATAAACAAGACTCTTAGTCAACAACCTGACTTAACAACCACATGAGATATGTCCAACATTACAACAACAATAATATATGTGATTCCACAAACGTTTCAAGTAACAGGGACCACCCAAGTATCTCTAAGACATCATCTATGGCGTTTAACATGCATTCTCGATCTACACGAAAAAATACTCCAGGATTTAAAAGTAATCATCCAGACACTTATGGACCAACATGTAATAATTAAATTGTAAGAAATAAAACTCGGTTCACTCGTGGGACAAAAACAAAGAAGCACTATCAAACATATACCACGTGTGATACCTAAGTCAACCATAATAGAACATGTACTAGGCGTGGTACTCGAGTCAACTAATAGATATCCCGTACGAGGCCTGGTACCCCGAGCCAACCGAAAGTCACAGACATCATAACAATCACAACTACAATAAAAAATAGCTCACACTTGTAAAACTATTAAGTATTTAAGACAGTTCATTGCATGAGATTGACAACCGGATATCCTTAACATAGAATCTGATAAGTTAGATCTCGAGCAAGTGTTTACATAATCTTCTTATGTCTGAAGAAATGATTTTTCATTCTTTTATCCCCTAAAATATGAAATATACTAGACAAATGAAACAATTAACATGCACACATAACATAATTTAGGAAACAATTGAGTCACGTACCTTGAATCAAGCTTGAATGCTTTACTGGACCAGAGCTTTCCCTTTTATGAAGCTTT
The DNA here is from genome assembly GCA_029582725.1 of Solanum chiquidenum. Taxonomy (NCBI): domain Eukaryota; kingdom Viridiplantae; phylum Streptophyta; class Magnoliopsida; order Solanales; family Solanaceae; genus Solanum; species Solanum chiquidenum. Next base: position 30,371 of record JAJOOS010003762.1, read on the forward strand.
AGCTTGATCTTAGTCTAACATCAATAACACAAACACAAAATCAACTCTAAAAATGGTGTAAATATCCCCAAATTATATAATAATCCCAAAACTAGGCCAACCTCATTATCATTCCACCTAACCTAGGGCTTTCCCACCAACAATTCACCTAAAACTACCAATTTTATGGTTACACTAGCGAACTATAATAATATAATCGTGAATAAACAGTTTATAAACAAAACCCAAGGTTTCTACATCCAACAGGCCTTGTTATATAGGAATTTTCCATCTTGTCAAGCCAAACCCTAACAAAGGCCCATAACTATCGATTCTAAGGTAGAGAAATTGAAGTAATAGATTAGGAAAATAAATTACTTACCTTTGCGAAGAATCTTGGTGGAAAATTGATGTAAATTCACCCAAATCGCCTCGCCCTTCCCCAAAATGTTCTTGAGAAAAAATTAACATTTTTGGGGAAGTTTCTACATTTACAATGAGTTATCCCGCTATAGAAGCCCAGTCAATCTACAACGCTGGTCCCGTAGCAGAATCTTGCTATAGTGGGAATTTCTCTACTATAACGATCATCACAGTAGCGACGTATCACCCACTATAGCGGCTGACACTAGAAGGAAACTTGATATTCCTCTTAGTTTTACTCATTTCGCAACACACTTTCATACCTTGACGTTCCAAACCAACCCCTTTACATCAAGTTCGATATTAGGAGTTCTACTCACTCGAATTTAATTCTAAAAAATCCTATGGATCCCTTAACGTCTTAGAATAAAGGAAAACTAGCTCAAACTTAGACATTTTACCTAATCATTTCCCAAATTATCGTAGACTTCACCTTGCTCAGATTTCATCTGATCTTATCCTTGCCTGAAATTTTCAACTCTCCAACCTGGAAATATTCTCACCCAATTTATTTTATGATTAGCTCACACATAATGACAGAAAGAATCGTTGCAACATATACAATTTACCCATCATTTATCCCAAATGATCAAACAAGAAAAATATGAGCTAAATCTAGAAGAAGATAGTAACTAAATCCTCAACCAAGTGAGGGTACTTATCCCGCATGTTCTTCTTGGTTTCCGAAGTGGCTTCTTCAACCAATAATGCTTCTATTGCGCCTTCATTGATCTGCTTTCTTCGTCCTCAATTTCAAGACAACTCGATCAAGAATAGCAACTGGTTCCTCCTCTACTAAAAGGTCATTATCTAGAAAGACCGAATCCCACTTGATAATGTACTCCCCATACTAATGGTATTTGTTCAACATGGATATGTGGAAAACTGGATGGACTCCAGAAAAACTGGAGGCAATACTAACCTATGAGTTGTTGGCCCCCACTGCCGAGAACCTCAAATGAGACAATATATCAAGAGTTAAGCTTACCCCTATTACCAAACCTCATTACTCATTTCATTGATGACACTTTCAACAGAACTTGTTCACCAACTTGATATGTCACGTCCCTTACCTTGCAATCCACATATTACTTTTGTATGTTATGGGCTACCAAAAACTTTATTTTGGATACCTCCCACTTTTTCTTGAGCTTCCTTTACCAAGTCAATTCCTAAAGGCTTCACATTACCTTCCTCAAACCACCCTATGGGTGAATAGCACCCCTCCCTAAAGTGCCT